>JAJIBD010002339.1:0-202184 GCA_021461705.1 Cryptotis parvus
TTCAGCACCTCCATGATTGTGCGAAGAATGCCGAGAGAGAAAGACACAAAAGGACGCTTGTCTTCAGAAACTCTTGAGCTCATTCGCCAACGTAGCAAGGCGCGAGCCTCAGGAGACCAAATGCTAACGCTCCAAGCTTGCTAAACAGTGCAGAGAAGCGATAAAAGCAGACCTCAAAGACAGAAGAGCAGAAATACTGGAAGATGCAGCAGAAGCCGGGAAAAGTATTCGCACTGCCCGCCTGTCCTTCACCAACTATAAGACCAAGATGACTGCCCTCCGACGCCTTGATGGATCTATCACATCTTCCAGAAAGGCAATGGAGAAGATTATCCAGGACTTCTACTCAAATCTCTTTGATAGCCACATCCACCTGCCCACATACCAAATTCCACAGGATGGATATGTCATTCCCAATGTTCTCCTTTCTGAAATCCGACATGCCATCTCATCGGTAAAGAAGGGAACAGCACCAGGCCCAGACAAAATCAGACCCGAACATCTGAAGAATCTGCCGTCAGTACTCATCAATACCATAGCTCCGCTCTTCACATGCTACCTGTCCGAATGCAAGGTGCCCTCCCAATGGAAAACCAGCAGGACAGTTCTACTGTTCAAGAAGGGGAGACATTCACGACATCGGGCAACTATCGCCCCATCTGCCTGTTGTCTGTCATCTACAAGCTGTTTACCACGAGTCATCCTGAACAGGATTAGCAGAACACTAGATGAAGGACAACCATGCGAGCAAGCAGGCTTCCGGAAAGGATTCAGAACAATCGACCATATCCACACAGTAACCAAGCTCATTGAGGTTTGTAGGGAGTACAAGATGCCACTCTGTCTCACGCTCATTGATTTACAGAAAGCCTTTTGATTCTGTGGAGACTGAAGCAGTCATCAAGCCCTAGTCAAACAGGGTGTTCAAACCCAATACATCAAGATCCTTCGTGAGCTGTATTACGGATTCACCACCAGGATCTCACCATTCTACAAAGAAGTGATCATTGATGTCAAAAGAGGGGTTCGACAGGGTGATACCATCTCACCAAAACTCTTCAGTGCCACCCTCGAGAACATCATGAGACAATTAGAATGGGAAGGAATGGGAGTGAAGATAGATGGTCGGCAACTACACCACCTCTCGCTTCGCTGATGACATCGTTCTAATAACACCAAACATTAGCCAAGCGGCACAAATGCTGGCTGACTTTGACCCAGAATGTGGAAAGGTAGGTCTACAGCTGAATCTGAAGAAAACTATGTTCATGAGAAATGAACTAGTTCCAGAGGCCCCATTCACTCTCAATGGAACAAACATCTCTGAATGCAGCAGTTATGTGTACCTAGGTCGAGAAGTCAACATGATGAACGACCTAAAACCTGAGCTGCGCAGGAGGAAGAGAGCGGCATGGAATGCCTTCAAAGGCATCGAAGAAATAGATAAAAGGACAAAAAACCTCCGGCTCCGGGCACATCTCTTCGACTCCACCGTTCTCCCTGCATTAACATACGCCTCAGAGACCTGGGCCCACGAAAGCAGGATGAGAATGCTATCCGGTCTCCCAGAGAGGCATCGAAAGAGCTATGCTTTGAATATCACGCCTCACTCAAGTGAGAGAAGGAATCCGGAGTTCTGACCTCCGCCGTCGCTATTCCAGAATCAGGGACGCTGTCTCGTTTGCCAAGACATCGAAAATCAGATGGGCTGGACATGTAATGTGATTTGGAGACAACCGCTGGACTAGAGCCGCATTGCGACTGGATCCCACGGGATGTCAAAAAGATCACGTGGCCGCCCACCTACAAGATGGTCAGACTTCCTTGTTAAGACCCTGAAGGAACGGTTTGAGGCTCTTCATATTCCTGAATCAACCAGATGCCATTGGGCTACATTGGCACGTGATAGGTCCAATGGAAATGTTACTGGCGCCCCCCGAGCAAATCGATGAATAACGGGATTCAAGTGATCAAGTGATCAAGTGATCAAGCTTGCCAGGCTCTGCCACGTGGGTGGAATACTTTCAGTAGTAGGCTCAAAGTCTGTGCATTACTGATGAGCTGCATGACTGCAAAAAAGCCACGCACGATGGGCTAAAACACCAGGTATTCTCCCAACAAACAAAATAAAATAGAATTTTTTAAATAAAACAATTTTTAAACTGTATTGTATAAGGCTATACCTGTCTTTTCAACTTTAAGTGTTCATCATGTAAATGATACTTTGTAAAATAAAAAAATAATGACATTAAATATGAATGTTTTTACATTACAATAAGGATGCATGTGCAGAAAGGATTTTTCCCTATAAAAAAAAGATAACCCTTGTTTTCATTACTTTAAATTTTTATTTTAAGCAATTACATATGAACAGCAATAGTCTGTATACAGGTTTAGAGTCTCTGCATTTAATTAATCTGGAATATAAGTATCACTATCACTATCTTCCCGTTCATCATCTATTTGCTCGAGTGGGTACCAGTAATATCTCCATATGTCCTGTCTCATGCTAGTAGAACCTAAAGGCATCCGCATGCTCCAGGAACATAAAGAGCCTCAAACCATTATATTAGGTCATGGGAATGACCTAATATAAATGTTACTGGTATTTGGCATATCAAATACAACACGAGCAGCTTGCCAGACTTTGCCGTGCAGGTGGCATACTCTTGTAGTCACCTCTAAATAAAGCATTTATTGATGAACTGTGCGGCCGCTCGGCCCCTCCAGCTGGACTGTGATAGTCTGATCTGCTGGGTGGAGTTGTGATGAGAGGAAGTCCGGATGTGGAAAAAGGCAGCCCCCCATGAAGTAGGGGGTCATCTGGCTTGTTGTGAGGCTCTGCTGGGGTGGCAGGCCAGGGCTAGAACCCACCATGCCTCCTGGGTGCCTCATGAGCAGCTAGGCAAAGGGAGAGCAAGTAGCAACTCTGCCCCGTGTCTGAGAGTCTCTGGTTCAGCATACCTGGGCCGGATAGAAAAAACTGCTGCAGGGTGGGTGTCGATCATCTGGGGCTGTGATAGACTGGTCTGCTGAGTGGAGGTGTGAGGAGAAAAAAGTCCGGATGTGGAAAATGGCGGTCCCCATGGAGTCGGGTGGGGATCGTCTGGCTTGTTGTGAGTCTCTGCTGGGGTGGCAGGCCAGGAATATAAGTATATTACCTATAAATAAAAATATGAATCATTGGAAACTATGGCATCTATAAAGTGGGTAGATAAAAGTCAATCTGTACCCTTATATTCCACTGAGTAATCATTTGGGAGATTTTAAAAATATTTTCTATGTAACAAATTATTTCACTTTGTTTATTAAGATGAAATTTTATGCAAAATGTAGATTTAAAAAGTGTGAATGTATATACGTAAACATTTAAATGATTAGGTCTTATGTAGTAATTGCAGTTGAGTTAGTTTAATACAATCTTTCTTAGTAGACAAAGTAAAAAAAGCAATCAATTGGAGATTTCTTCTGAGCAACATTAAACATTTCAAAACTAAACACAATCCATATCAAACAAGCATATAATAGTGCCAAAGGATATATATACTTTAAGAAAAAACTTTCTTAGTACTGAGAGAGCAAAACATTTGCCAATAGAACCTGCGGGAAACTTTACATGAGTTTATTTCTTAAAGCATTCCTCATTAAAAACTCCCAAAATCAAATTAGTTAAACAAATATTGAACAGCCTACAAGTCTACCTTGCAACTGCAAAGCTTTCTATCTTCTTTTATCCAATGATGAATTTCAGTGTCAAATGTAGCATATATAAATAATTTTTCAAAGGATATCAATTTTCTTTGAAGAATAAAATGATAAGTTGAAGATACACAGCAGAAATTTTAAATAAAATTATGATGTATCAAAAAGAGCCCTCTGAAAGCCTTATTGATCCACTGATTTGACAAATATTATTTTCCCACTCCCCCACAAGTATAATAAGTAATGTGTATTTTACTAGGCATTGACAATAAACTTAATGGAAGTGTGTTGCTTACCATTTTCTTAAGTATTGGGAGTAAGATACATTGAAACTCAAATAGGCAATTACTATAATAGATGTTAATTGTGGCCACAGAAATCTAGTCTTGAGCATTTTAGACACTGTTACCTACTGGAACGGAATGAACAACCCAAAGAATTAGTTTCTTATTATAGTTCAAGTATATTTACAAATTTATTTTCCTATAGCATTGAAGTTAAAAAAAAGTCCATTCTGAAGACTCAAGGAAAGTGATTTCCTTCTTTTCTGAATTTCAGGAGGCTAGTGTGTATTCTTGATTCAGTCCTTGTCGCCATTTCAAATTCAGAGGTATATCTTCAATGTTCTATCTGAAGTAATTCCCTTGTAAATTATTTTCAGTTCTGACATAGCTGCCTCTTAATAAGGCTTTGCTTTTTTAATGATTTGGGCCCACCGGACTTTGTGTCTACAAACCACAAATTTTGACCTGATTGTAACCATGTTCCCTAAATTATAATAAAATCAAAAGTTTTGAATTTATCATTTGAGGAGAATGATATCTATTTATACGCTCAATATATTTACTATTAAAACATAATCAGTGATGGCAAATTTATATCTTTCAATTATTATTATATACATGATCTTTATGCATTGTTTAAGAGGAGATACCAATATAAGAAAAGCACATTTTTGATTACCTGCTATGTTTCATTCTTTATATATAGGAATACATTTAATCAATTTCAAATCTCTATGATTATCTTCGAGATCCACCCTGCAGCAGTCTTTTTTAAATCCGCCCAGGTATGCTGATCCAGAGACTCACAGACATGGGGCAGAGCTGCTACTTGCTCTCCCTGTGCCCAGTCGCTACGAGGTGCCCAGGAGAGATGGCAGGTTCTAGCCCTGGCCCACCACCCCACAAGTATAATAAGTAATGTGTATTTTACTAGGCATTGACAATAAACTTAATGGAAGTGTGTTGCTTACCATTTTCTTAAGTATTGGGAGTAAGATACATTGAAACTCAAATAGGCAATTACTATAATAGATGTTAATTGTGGCCACAGAAATCTAGTCTTGAGCATTTTAGACACTGTTACCTACTGGAACAGAATGAACAACCCAAAGAATTAGTTTCTTATTATAGTTCAAGTATATTTACAAATTTATTTTCCTATAGCGTTGAAGTTAAAAAAAAGAGAGCCTTGCAACAAGCCAGATGACGCCCCACTCCATGAGGGCCTCCATTTTCCACATCCTGACTTCCCCCTCATCAGAACTCCACCCAGCAGACCAGCCTATCACAGCCTAAACGGTTTATCAATAAATGCTGGATTTAGAGATGAGTATGCTACCCACCCGGCAGAGCCTAGCAAGCTACCCGTGTCGTATTTGATGTGCCAAATACCAGTAACAATTATAGACCTCATTCCCATGACCTGATGGAATGGTTTGAGGCTCTTTATGTTCCTGGAGCAAGCAGGTGCCTTTTGCGCCTACTTGCATGAGACAGGACATATGGAGAGATGTTACTGGTGCCCGCTCGAGCAAATCAATGATGAACGGGAAGACAGTGATACAATGACAGTGATGATTATATTAATAATAGAATCATTAGAGAAGTTTGGATGCAAATAATTCATATTGATTTCTTAAGACTACTATAATGGCAGTCAGGATTTGATAAAATATGATGATTCCAAAGACTCTTTTTTTTTTTTTGCTTTTTTTTTGTATCACACCTGGCAATGCTCAGTGGTTATTCCTGGCTCTTCACTCAGAAATCACTCCTGAGGTAACTTGGGGAACCATATGGGATGCCGGGGGATCGAACCAGGGTTGGCTACATGCAAGGCAAACACCCTACACACTGTGCTATTGCTCAGACCCCTCCAAAGACTCTTTTCTACTAATCATTTATCATATTCTATGTGAAATAGTTTCAAAAGCAGGCAGATTTTCCTGTTAGTGGTAAATACTGATTAAATCAAGAAGAAAGGGCCTTGTCAGTGCACCTTCTCTCAGATTTCATTTCGCCTCCTAGATCATCTTGGGTGGAAATTCATCATTGCTTCTCAAATGCACACAGCTCTCAGTCTGCAACTAGGCCGGGCAGTTGACACTGTCACTTGATCACTTGAATCTCGTTAATCATCAATTTGCTTAAGCGGGCACCAGTAACATTTCCATTGAACCCTATCATGTGCCAATGTAGCCCAATGGCATCTGGTTGATTCAGGAATATGAAGAGCCTCAAACCATTTCTTCAGGGTCTTGACAAGGAAGTCTGACCAACTTGTAGGTGGGCGGCCACGTGATCTTTTGATATCTTGACACCGCCAATGGACCTATTTACACTGATCAGAGAAGAGGTGTTGATAGTGAGCTGATTCATAAAAAGACAGAAGGCCGAAATTCTATAACATTTATCTCAGTCTATTGTTTGTATTTATGTTTATTTTCCTGTTGATTGTATCATTTGTATAACTTGCCTTCCCATTGCTCATTAATTTGCCTCGAGCGGGCACCAGTAACATCTCCATACTAGCATATACTCCATGTCATGCTACTGTACCCCAAGGTCATCTGCTCACTCCAGGAACATGAAGAGCCTCAAACCATTCCTTCAGGTCATGGGAATGAGGTCTATAATTGTTACTGTTTTTTGCATATCAAATACGACATGGGTAGCTTGCCAGGCTCTGCCGACATGTTAGTATTTGGGAAAAATAACATAAAATCAAAATCCCTAACAATCATGAAGTGTGAATAAGATGTGAGCAACCTCCACATATTTACCATGTTAATGCACACTATATAGGTGATATTCAAACATATACCCATAGACAGTCACTGTATGCTTAGTAATTCAATATTAACAAACAATGGACTGTGAATATAACCAGTAAATAAAACTGACTAAAAGATATATGAGCTAAAAGGCTTTTCTTCTGTTATAATAAACTTAAAATCTTGGCACATGTGATATAATTTATATATAAATTATATCAAATTTATAAAAATAAATTTGATACTTTACTAAATGGCAAAATATGAATTGAAAAAACTAGAATTAGAAATTTTTAATGAGTAAATGTTTTTTAATTTTACTTTACAAGGTTGAGACTAGTGGAATAAGTATAAATAGATATTATATAATTATTTAAAAACAACCCTTTTATATAGAAAATATAACAATATGTAACAAGGGTATAAAGAATGGCAAAGGAATAACAAATAGCCAAAGCAAGAGAATTTAAGAAATGGTCTATAGAACTGAGCTGATCATGGCAGGGAGTAAATGCAGAGTGTTGTGGTTTTCAAGCAGGGACCTTGAAACAAATGGTGGAGAGATGCAGAAGGACTAGTGAAGGGTTTGGGTTAGAATGTTTTTATTCATGAAACCCTATTGTTAATCACAATTGTTAAAGAATGTCCCTTAAAGGGCCAGTACCTTGACCTTAAAGGGCCAAGTAACCCAGCATAATAGTTGGGAAGACTGTTAAACTGTTGAGGCCAGGATTCTGAACCTGGCCTGAAACTATAAATAGAGGCTCAAGGAGAGCACTGTGGGGGCGGGGAGGGGTGGGCTTTCAGATGGAGAGAACAATGATCCCTGGTGCATGGGCAGTAAGGCCAGCAACTGGGCAATGATGTCCCTGGTGCCTGGGCCAGATAGTCAGCACCAGGGCAGAGAAGATGCTCCTGACGCCTAGCCTGAGGGGCAGCACTAGAGCAATAAGGCCTGATGCCTGGATCCGAGGGCTAGCATCAAGACCATATAGGGTTACGGGGCAACAGGACCAAACAGAGAAATACAGATAGGGGCACAGAGAAACAGAGGCAACGGGACAAAATAGTGAAACTTAGGGAAACAGAGATAGGAACTAGATAAACAGAGCAGATTAGAAAAAAGAGCCCCTTGAGGAATAGTCCTGAACAGAAAGGACCAAATAAAAGAGGTCCTGAAAAAAGAGGTCCTGGGTGAGTACCTGAAATGTGATGTCCTGAACAGAGACATCCAGAGGAGAGGCGCTGAAGAGAGGAGTCTGCACACATGCCCTGAAGAGAGCAGCCTGATGGAGAACCTAGGGAAAGAGCCAGGAGTTTCCCTGGAGAGAAGTTCCTGCAGAAAGCAGCAAGGTGAAGTAAAAAGTAGCAGAAGACAGATTTAAAAAGTAACCTTAAAGAAATTCTGATTATACTCTTTCATCCCTCTATGGGTCAGGGGCGGTGTAGGTCCCCACCACAGGCTGGGGGACCTAATTGATTGTGAGTACTGTTGGGGACCCTGTTAGGCCCCCTGCACTGCTGTCATTGTTACTCCTGACCCCAGGTATTGTTAGGACAATGGCGGCCTCAGGGAAACCCTTGAGCATGGTGCCTAGGGAACCCTATGAGGGCAGTACCATGACTATCCCCTCCTTTTCTTTTATTTATAAGCCCCTAATACACAATGACTAAAATAACTTTTAAAAAATTGGATAATATAACAAGTCTATTGAGTTAGTAGAAAAATGGAAGTCAAATAGAAGATTATTGAAGGTTGAATAATTTAGATAGGTATAAAAAAATTCCACCTCAAGTGATCATTGGAATGGAAGCAAAAGCAGAAACAGTCTAGCCATACAATCAGTGAAGAAAAAAAAAGTCATATATTTCTCATATTTTGTTGGTGTCAGTGAGTCAGGTGTTTCTAAAGAATATATTTGCCTGTATATAACATTTGCCTGAGTCATTTTATTTTTGTGGTATTAAACATATTGAAAATTTGAAACAGTGATGGCCGAAATTTAGTTTTACTCTTGAGTGTGAATAATCACTATCACTATCACTGTCTTCCGTTCATCATCTATTTGCTAGAGCGGGCACCAGTAATATCTCCATATGTCCTGTCTCATGCTGGTAGAACCCAAAGGCATCTGCTTGCTCCAGGAACATAAAGAGCCTCAAACCACTATATTAGATCAAGGGAATGACCTAATATAAATGTTACTGGTATTTGGCATATCAAATACGACACGAGCAGCTTGCCAGGCTTGCCGTGCAGGTGGCATACTAAGTGTGTATGCTGAGTGTGAATAATACTGAAGTTTAACCTCGAATATAAATATATAGTTTTTCATTAGCCTTGATGTTAGAAGAGGAAAACGGCTTATTGAACCATGAAACATGAAAGTATCAAGTCTAATTATATACTGTGGCAATGCTTAAAATATAATAAACAAAAATTTGCAATATTCTATATGAGTATATTAAAAACACATTGGATAACTGCTAGGTCAAATATGAGAACACCATGTTATCCACTGAAAGTATTATGATAGCCACAATATTTTTTGGGTCTTTAGTTATAATTTTCTTTATATATTTTATACACCCAACATTAACAAAGTAATTTTAAAATAGTTTATCTAATTTTTATTTCATAATTCTGCCCTCACTTTTTGGGGTAGGCACATCATTACATATTTCTTCTGTTGATAAGGCTTAGTAGGACATCTTTCCTTCTTAGCCAGAACATTCAGTCAGTTACTAAGACACTTCAAAGTACAAAAATACCTCTTTTATCTTTGCTTCTTGCTTTCTGAACTGACTGCTAATGCTTTGGTTCAGCACTTGCTTCATTTTCTGTGGGATGTTAAAATAGCCTCCCAACTGGTTTCATTGGTTTCAGTCCAGCTCTCCCTCCTGCCTTTCCCTCAATTCCTTTTCCAAGCTGCTTCAAGAAGGTTTTTTCTAAAACAATCTTGGTCATGTGATTGTCCTGATTAAAAAAAAAAAAAGTTTCACTTTTACTAGAAAATACAATAAACAATGCTTAAGATTTAATAAACAAGCATTACACTTATATTACTCGATAGCATAAACAGTTTCAATTAGCCTTTGCTGCTTTAACCATAACACCAGTACACATACACCTAAGAATATGCACATACAAATCCTCTTTCTTATGGAGGGTTCAATTGAATACTTCCGCTGTGTTTCACACATTCACTAAATTTGTTTGCATTTATTTTTCTTTCTGACATGCTCTTCTTTCTGTCTGGAAAATTACATATTCTTCAAGGTGCAGTTTAAAATTGTGCATTCTATGGAGCACACAAATATTAATCACATTTGCCAGTGCTCCTAGTGTTCTGTATTACCGCTCATATTTCACACTGCATAATAAA
Source organism: Cryptotis parvus (assembly GCA_021461705.1). Lineage (NCBI taxonomy): Eukaryota > Metazoa > Chordata > Mammalia > Eulipotyphla > Soricidae > Cryptotis > Cryptotis parvus. The sequence continues at coordinate 10,147 of JAJIBD010002339.1, forward strand.
CTGCTCTTGGCTCATCTTTGTCATTAGTAGCTAGCCGTATAATTAGTGCCTAGGAGGTGAAGCCTCTATATAACCTCTGTATTTAATATTCTAAACTATATGTAGTTGTAAAAATATAGTTTCCATAGTTGAAAGCTAAATTTCTAAAAAGTGTAGTAATACAAATTTAGGCAGTAATCATGAATTTTAAGTAGTTGATAGTTTTCTTTAAAAATTCTGGCAAATTAAATGTTATCATAGATATCACTATATGAATGACTAGTTTATGGTCTTTCCCTCTTACTCATTTCTTGATACATTGACATCTAATGCCAAGCCTCACATCTAGATAGCAAGTACCAGGATCTCCAACAAAGCACAATATCATTACCCAATTGTATGATTCAATTGCCCATTTATCCCAGTTTTTCTTTTTCTTTCTTTTGCTAACATATTAGCTTTGTCATTTTTTAATTTAAAAATGTTTAGCATTTAAGTCTCTTAAAAACTCTTTCATTTTGAAACTATTTCTCTGGTGATTCTCTACTCTTCCCATGCTTTTGACTATAACATCTCAATCTGCTTTGAGGACTCCATTTTTTCACTTTAATTGTGATTCATACTTGCGGTTCCTTTTGCTTTTTCTACTTGTTTTCTACTTGCCATTCCTTGCTATCAAAAATCGTCTTCCAGTTAGCATTGCAGATCAAAGATTTTTTGTAAAATAAAAACCTGATAAGTTCAGGTATGCATTCATAAATAAGTGGCAAATAAAACTTATGTAAACATTTTCAAATAAACAATGTGAAACAAAAATATGTAACAGTCAAGGTAGAAGTCCTGATCTGTTCCCAAGTACTTTATTCACTCTTGAATCTAAAATCCTAAGAATCAAGATACTAGTAAATAATTGGTATGCAATTCACTTCTAGTAATATATGTATTACATAGACACACATATTTTCACATATATTGCATATATACACATACAAACATAGCATGTTACATATATACACACATGTGTAAATGGGTGTGTACATATATACACATATAAAAATGTTAGACCAAATAGCTGTGTTCTTTTTCCTTTATCTCTTGGTATTTTACAAAATTCATTTAACCTAAAGCACAACTTTACATAAGTATGGAAAGAATTTCTGAAAATATTTTATTCCCTTGAAAGGAGGATTTATTCTCTAAGTCCACTTTCCTTCCACATTCGAAGGAACCCCACATCCCCTCCCAGCAATTAGTGCTGTTCTGCCTTCGAGCATCTTATATACTGCCTGTTGTTACCTAATTAATGCCTCTGTTTCCATTGCCTGGGTGAGCATGTCTACACTTCTCTTTTTGAAGGAATGAAGGATCAGTATCTTTGGTAACCCAGTAAGTATTGTTGTTATTTATGAGTATAAGATGGGGTATAGAATTTCCTTTGATGACAGCAGGGCAAAACAGGAAGGCTCTAGCAGTACAAAGAAAAAATACTGTTGGGTGTGAAGTCAAAGAGGTGAGAGGAATAAACTAACTTCCAGTTTATGAGTCTTAATTGCATCCTCCCCCGGGGTCTGGGGTTGCAGTGCAGGCTGTGGCCTGAGTGCCTTCAATGGGACGCCTATTGGGTGGAACTCAGGGGAGAAAAGATGTTTTCACAGGAAGGGCATGGGAAGGGCCCAAGATTCCTATTCCCTGGTGTTTCTCAGCCAAGGGCATGTCCTTGCCCTCAGAAGAATGGCCTGGGAGAATGGCCTGCAACACCACCCACCCCCAGGTTTTCCAGCCAGAAGGTAGGCCCTAGGGTTTGGAGGGTCTCCTGGCCTTGCTGGTTCCCACCAAGCACACACAAGCTAGAAGCTGGGAGTGGAAGGGAGGAGTGTCCCCTATCCCCAAGTCCTCAAAATGACACCAAAGTGACCCAGGGGTTTCTTTTGAGGAATGCAGGCAAAGCCCATGAAGAGGACTCCAGCATCCTCTGCCCTGCTGAGTAACGCCACAACAAGGTGTGCTACCAATAGATCCAGCAGGAGAAGAAGTCAGCAGGCTGACTACAAGCTTCCCAGAAATCTTCATCATCGTTCTTGTCCTGCTCGCACATAGTCTGTATCGAACTGTTCTGATCTGATCTCTCAGCCCTGAGCCAGCCTTGCTGCTCTGACCCTGCCTGCTACAAGACATCCTGTGAGTACTGTTCTGAGCATTCTAGGCACCACAAGGGGCCCAATTGCCAGGCTTCTACCCAAAGAAGGGACCAGAGAGGGCTCTGATAGACCACCGCAGGCTTCACTCCCTGATCTTCACAAGAGAACTTCACAAGAGAACATAAATGGCCAGCAGCAGCCATCCAATGACCGTAAGCCAGTGGGTAGCCTCTAAGAACGAACATGTTATCAGATTCAGTGTCAAAGACCACCACTACTGTGTACCCCAAACGCGTCACTCTCAGTTCATCTCTCCAGGCAACCCTCTTAGCTCCATCACTGGGCGTGCCCTGTAGGGCACCCTGTTCGCTGGGCAGGAGGATTGTCTAGGTACTCTTCCCTCCAGGAAGACTCTTTGAGGCTTTCCCCCTTTACGGACCTCCATGGAAGTACTTTTTGTGAAGGAAGCCCCTCTATCCTGACAGCTGAATCTTTAATTATTAAGAGAAGAGGCAGCAATTTTTTGCTTATGGATTAGAAAACTGAGTTAATGAATTGTCCAAATATACTTAAGGAAATCACACCGCCTGATAGTTATTAAGGTAGGAAACAAAAATAGTCTCAATGATGACCACAGAAAATGAGACATAGAAACAGAAATGTTTAGAACAGCAAATACAAAATAGCATAAATAAAAAAAAATATCAACAGTCACAAAGTCAAACTTAAAAGGGGAGTGCTGAGGGCAGAATTTCATCCATCAGAAATCTGAAATATGAAAGACATTACATGCTCAATTGTGAAAGTAAAATTCAGATGCCTTTAGACCTCTCAGTTACTGGGGATTGATTTAGAGAAATAACGGATAGAAGATTTAAGCTACTTATAATTTTTTTTCTAGAAATTTGAATTATTTAATACATTTTTCTAGTTCTCCTAATTTCTTATTACCTGTTTTGCTGCTGTTGATTCCAGAACTTTTTCTTTTAACTGACTTTAGAAGAACATTGGTCTTTGAGGCTTTGGTGTTGTTGACATATTGTGTATGAGTGTGTTTGTGTATAGCAAATGCAGTTTAGAGTACCTACAAACTTATCCATTATCAAATCTTTCAACTTATTTTTTTAAAAACTCATGTTTTTTCTTCTTCCTCCAACTTTTCTGTATCCCTATCTCTTTGAAGATATGAAATTCAATTCTACAATCCTTTTAAATTTCACACAGAAATTTAACTTTGTACACCTATATCACATAACTACTCACTTTTTGTGTGTTTCTGAGTTCATTAATATACTGAATTAATAATACATTATGAACTGCAGGCCACAATGTGGGAGATTTATAAATGTCCTCTTTTTATTTACCAATTTGTTGGAGGGAAAGTAAATAAACAGATTTTATGCTATCAAATATGCTAATTAAAGAACTCTCCTTAAAATGCATATGTAACTATTCAGTACTTTAATGTTTTTGTCTTTCATTGCTTTGTTTGCTTATGCCAGTAATATGTTACAAATAGTAATTATTGAGCACATTCTCTGGCCATCCTCTAAGTAGACATTTTACAGATGTAGAATTGTGTTAAGCCAAGTTAATACATATTTTCTCTATTCTAACTACGATCACTCTGCCTGTATACAATTCTGAAATATAAATTTCAAACATTGCACTGCTTAGGCTTGTGAAATAAATTTACTATGAGGATGATTTCTTTTTGTAGAACACTCATGCTAGTAGTGATTAAATATAAAACTTTCATGTCCTGATGTTTCCAAGTTTATTTTAGCTGTGCCTATTATACAGTGAACTATGGACCTAAGAACATTTCTCCTTCAGTAAAGTCAGACAATTATTTCAAAAAGGGAGACTAGGAATATATAGCAGACTTATAGATATCTTAATGTATATATTCAAAAGCAGTAAAATAGAGTCTGAAGTCTCCCTTTGTTCTGTCTCGGATAAAAATGAAAGTAGAATTTAACCCATTTTTCTTCCATTCTTTTATCATGTATCTCTGCTCTTCCTTCTGTTCCCTTATGGTTTCCTGTACCACCAGTTCTTTAAAATTGTATTCATTAATTTATAGCTTTTATGGTAAAAATATCCATGCATTTTATGTATTCTAATTTCATGGAAAAAAAAAGATAGCTATGATTAACGAAGAAAATGTGTAAGGCAACCAATCAGAGGGAAAAAAAATCAGTATTTTGTATGTTGAACTCCTTGCATCACAGGAACCAAGACCGCAACCAGTTAACAAGCATTGGCCATTGTGTTACTGAGATATTAGATTTACTTGTCTATTGTTTTGGGGCATGATGGCTGTAGGACTGCCTGGCACTGCCGCAGTGCTGAGCTCAAATGGGATGCGCCAATGTAACCATTATTCTGCAGTCATGGGTGGGAGGATGAACATTGACCAGCTTTCAGCATCAGACACAAACTATAATACCACAGTCTTACGGACTTCAGTAACAATTGGGCAGCAGTGTTGCAGCAAAGTTGTCTTTAAGCCTCAGTTGATTTTAACTTATAGTAGCTGCAATGACAATTTCATGGTCTGGTGTTAGCCAAGTTATCTTGATATTTCACGTAGACTTGGGGACTGTGTTTAGTCCTAGCCATTTGGGACATATTGCTCCAGCCACTTAATTGGCTGTGGAATTGATGCTGGAGGAAGCCTTCCTCTAGGCAAGGGCTTCAAGTTCTACCAGCGAGGAAGCACATACTCTGGACATGATAGGGATCAGGTTTTGACTGGGTATTGGCTAACATGATTGTGCAGAAGCTGGAGAGACCTCCTTGCTAGTTTACTCTCTTGAAACTTGTTGGTGTTCCACATATGCTCTGTTTAAAAGTACACAGAACATTTATTTTATTCTTCTTTTTTTTGGTTGGTTTTTTGGACTAGTGGTTTTCAGGTGCTTACTCCTGCTCTGTAGTGAGGGCTCACTCCTTTGCAGTGCTATAGGGATGTCTGGGCTGCTAGGAATTGAACCAGGGTCACCATGTTAACCCTGTTCTATCAGGGACATCATTAACTTAATGAGTTTCTTTAATTGTACATCTGATTATTTTAATGGCTGTGTCATGACTGTTCTGATTCTAATGTTTGCCTCTTTTTTTCATTTAGTATGTTTTTCCTTGTATTTTGCCTGTACTATTTTACTGAAATTATATGTGCTGAATCACATAATAATATATGCAAACAACCCTTATAATTAAGATTAATCTGCTTAGATATTGAATTTTGTCTAATATTTCAATTTTCATATTATTAAGACCCACACAGCAGAGCCTGGCAAGCTATCCGTGTCATATTTGATATGCCAAATACAAGTAACAATTATAGACCTCATTCCCATGACCTGAGTGAATGGTTTGAGGCTTTTATGTTCCTGGAGCAAGCAGATGCCCTTGGGCTCTAGCATGAGACAGGACATATGGAGATGTTACTGGTGCCCGCTCAAGCAATTGATGATGAATGGGAAGACAAGTGATACAAGTGAAGTGATTATTAAGATACTTGTCCTCAACAGAGCTTTGTATACATAACCTACGGTTGTTATACTTGAGCTCCAACTCCAGGGTGAGAAGGTATTGTGGTATGTAAATTAATCCAAGGTGAGTCTCATTATTTTACAGGATTATCTCTCTCCCTCTCTCTCTCTCCCTCTTTCTCATTTTTTGCATTTGTGCCACACTAGGCAATGTTCGGTGATTGATTGGTTCAGGGGTTGATCCTAGCTCTCTGCTCAGGCAATATTCCTGGAAGTGCTGAGGGATCCATATGGTATACTGGGGGGTCTAATCTGTGTTGGTCGCATGCAAAGCATGTGTCCCTACGTTCTGTTCTATTACTCCAGCCCCAACCGAATTATGTCTTAAGGTTGTGATAATTGCAAGTATGTTCCAGTGGCATAGATTTACCCATCCTATTTCTTTCTCTCTTTCATTTCCTCTGTCAGTTTCTTTAAAATCCTGACTTACTTTATCTATTTTTACTTAGGTGGATCAAAAGTACAGCACACTAATTTGAGGAAATACCTTTCTCTAGTTGGGACAAATTCCTGATTTCTTTTTGTCGAACAGGCTTTTCTAATGAAGGAAACTTTAGATAATTTTACAGAGATTATTTTTCCAATATTCCTGATGAGATCACCAGAAAGCTCTGCCAGACTTTTTTATCAGAATCTGTTGGGATTCTTGGATTAAGGAATATGAACATGTGGGAGCCCCTTCAGACTGTAGTCGCCATGTGACTATCCAGCAATTTGTCAAAATTATCAATTCACTGCTGTTCATGTTTTGCAAGTGCCTCTACAGCAAGCAGATATCAACTATTTTTCTAATTCCTTTTTTTTTTTAATCTCTCTTTCTAGATATCTTTTGTGTAGAATCTTTCATAGTTCATGCTGAGTGAGCTGATCAGTTCTTTCACAAATATCTTAGATAAGCTGATGTAGTCAAATAGAAAATGATTTGCTGTAGGAGAGAAAAAACTCATATAGAACATCAGAGAATTCAGCTAAGAAATGCTATATACATACCCCAGAAGTCAGAAAGAAAATGAAAATTCAACAGAAAGGAATATAATTTTCTTCCAGAAATTGCAGAATAAAACACATTCTTTATAAGTAGGAAAAAATATACTCATTTGGAATTATTATCAGGAAACATACTGAATTCTGACTTTGCAAGTTTAATTGAGTCTCCCAGTTAAACAATGATTTTACAATGTTTTTTTCTAAATTACATCCTTTATGGAGAGATTATTTATAGTAGCATAATAGCATTCAAGAATATAAATTTTATAAATATATGAAACCAACATGAAGGAATATTTTTCTCTCCAATGTTGAGGTGTCCATTTGTTTTTTTTAACCTCCAGGAAGATATTCATTCAATTTTTTTTTTTTTTTTGCTTTTTTTGTGTCACTACGGGCAATGCTCAGGGGTTTCTCCTGGCTCTACACTCAGGAATTACTCCTGGTGGTTCTCGGGGGACCATATGGGATGCCAGGGATCAAACCCGGGCAGGCACAGGCCGGCCCCAGTGTAAGGCAAACACCCTACCTGCTTGGCTATCGCTCTGGCCCCTATTTATTCAATCATTTCCTTAAATAACATGTGAATTTACTTATGGGTTTGGGGCTATATTTAGTGGTGCTAAGGCTTCATTCCTGGCTCTCTGCTCAGAGATCATGCCTGACAGTGCTCAGGGAACCACATGCAGTGCCAGAGACTTAATTTGAAACTCCTGCAGTTCAAGAAAGTGACTTAATTCTTGTACTGCCACTATGGTACTATTCAATTGTTTTTATTTGGGTCAAACTGGATAGTGCTGAGAAATATGTCCTGGAACAGTGCTTGGAGGATCATATATAATACTGGGAATGAAACTGAATTTGGAAATACTCAAGGCAAGAACCTTAATACAAGGCAAGAACCTTAAGTCCTGTTTATTAGATTCCCACCTCCCAAGAGGATGTTTAAATGTAATAAGTTTCCAAATTATATAAAATTGTCCAATATTCTGTTCATCTTGGAAAGTTTTCCTCTAATTTTCTTAAAACAGTTTCTGATTATAAAATTATTTTAGTTTCTTCATTTGGACCTGGGGTGATAAAGTATTGCTCAGACTCAATGATACCCAGAAAACCATCAAGTATTGGGGACAGAACTCAGATCCCTGTGAAATGCACTCCAGAACACTGAACTGTCTTCCTCATCCCCTTCAGTTATTTGTATTACACACCTTAATTTATAACATTCTAGTTAAAAGTAATACCAATTTAATTACAATAGCATTAAAAATTACTACTAAGTATTTTCAATCTACTGTTTACCATTATTATCACCTATATTACAATTTATACATTATTCTTACCAACACATATTCAAAATTATTGCTTTATGCAATTGTCTTTTAAATAAGATCATAGAGTTACAAACAAAATATATTTATGCTGCCTTGTATATTACCTATGTGATACCACTTTATCAGTGTTCTTTTTGTTTTTTCTTCTGAATTGAAGTTCGTAATTTATTTTTACATGAATATAGTTTGTATTTCTGGTAGAGTATTTATACTAGACACAAATTCTATTATTTATAAGAGAATGCTTCAATTTCTCCGTTCTATTTGAAGACTTGCTGTAGACTTGCTGAAGACTTGCTGTAGACTTCATTTTGAAATATGCTCTCAGGGTTTTATAATGGGTGAAATAATGCCTCACTGCATAGGGTCTTAGTTATAGCCATTAGAAAATATGTCTGAAACTGAACAGAACTATAAAGAACCATACTCTTAAATAACAAAGGCCAGGAGCTGTTGAATGGTTTGTTTGTTTTTAGAGAAAGAAAGTAGAAAAGTTTATTGGGAAGTAGAGAGAAAGGAAAAGGAACTCTCCATGTGGGGAGGAACTTAGTATAGGATTAAGTTCATGAATGGATGGTATTGCAGGTGTGGCTATGGCACTTGACTGCATCAGCAGGTGGCACAGAGGACAGGCTAGTCTACACCCAGGGCTCTGCCCCATTGGCCCTGTATGGTTCATGGTCTGACATAGAAAAGGACTGGGCCACGGGGCTAAACCCAGAACCACAGCAGAGCCTGGCAAGCTACCCATGGTGTATTTGATATGCCAAAAACAGTAACAATAATGGATCACCTCATTCCCAATGAATGGAGATGTTACTGGTGCCTTCTCAAGCAAACTGACAAAAAGGTGAAGACAAGTGATACAAGTGATTTGCTCATTTCATATTATCAAATTGGAGTTTTATGCTGAGTCACAAAACATACCTTAATAAAATAAAAAGGATGGAGTTTTTTTCAGATTCTCCACATGCATAGTTCTCTTTTTAGTTTTTAAAATTGTCCTGGCTGTGCTTATATTGTGTCGGGAGTGCCGCCCGGGTCCCAGATAGTGCCAGGAAGCGAGTTCCCTTTTACATCCGAAGCTGGTGGGGGAATGGATGAAGTCTCAGGAATCCGATGCAGTTTTAAAAGGGCTTTACTATCACAGGTTCCAATATACAATCCAAGAGCAGGGAAAACCTCCAGACTCTGGGTTAGCAGCTAGGCCCCAGCCAGGTGTAGGCCAAGATGGCTGCCACCACGTGTTGATGCCCAACGAGAGAATGGAGAGGACGGAGAAGCAAAACACCAAGAGAAGCCAAAATGGCAAAAAGGGGGAAAAAAGAAAGAGAGCCTCTTTCTTCTTGCAGCTTATTTTATAGCTAGAAATCTGCCCAAACTCCCCAGCCCACCCATTTTGGGCTGGGTTATCTAGAGATGAAAACTGGAAAATAGCTTTATAGAAATGCAGCAACTTCAGGAGACTATCAGGCTGTTTACAAGGACCCTGAGCTAACTCAACGCCTCCTAGCAGAGCTGGGAGAAGCTATAAGCTAAATGCAACTTCCACTGGCAGGAAGGATCAAATGCCTTCAGGTAATTTCTCCCAGCACCTCGCCTAATATCTTGAGCCAAGATCTGCCTGGAATTGCCTTTATAGGATAGAGAAGGGGGGTTTCTGAGATGCCATGTCTCTGTACCAAAGACTAATACTAATGCCAGTTAAATATTTCTCCAAACCTTCACAAGAGTCTCGTCTACTTCATGGTAGCTTTGTATTTTAGTTGCCTTTGAGTTATCAGGGAGCCATGCTTGCTTGCTTGGAGGAAAACAGCATCTCTCTCTGGTCTAATTACTTAGAGATCCAAGCTGGTCAGGCAAATATGCTGGTAAGATCTACCTAGTGCCACGATGATTGTGGTAGCATGAGAGAATATTTAAACCAGCCAGTACAGAATACATGGTCAGATAAGACTGCCACATTCAAACTACCCCCCTATCTATGAAGTGACCTGCAGGAGGTAATCCAGGACAGATGCAGAGGGCTAGGTTTTTAGGTGTCCTGCAACAATATTGTCCAACTTAAAGTCATTAGATGTGATATATTTAGATTACTATTCAAATTTAACTCATCATCTCATGCTTACTTTTCTACCAATTTAAATGGCAAGGTGAATTTAAGTTAAATGGCAAGGAATCCACTTGATTAAACATATTATTATTTTAACTCTGTAGTTAGTTTCCCATGTCTGTCTCTCAGACATGGGGCAGAGCAGCTACTGGCTCTCACTGTGCCCAGCCACTCAAGAGGTGCCCTGGAGGGATGGCAGGTTCAAGCCCTGGCCCACCACCCCATCAGAGCCTCACAACAAGCCAGACGACTCCCTACTCCATGAGGACCTCCATTTTCCACATCCGGACTTCCCCCTCATAAGAACTCCACCAAGCAGACCAGCCTATCACAGCCCGGCTAGCACGGCCACTTGTGAGAGGTTCATCAATAAATGCTGGATTTTGAGATGACTACAAATGTATGCTACCCGCACAGCAGAGCCTGACAAGCTACCCGTGTTGTATTTGATATGCCAGATACCAATAACAATTATAGACCGCATTCCCATGACCTGATGGAATGGTTTGAGGCTCTTTATGTTCCTGGAGCAAGCCGGTGCCCTTGGGCTCTACTTGCATGAGACAGGTCATATGGAGATGTTACTGGTGCCTGTCGAGCAAATCGACGATGAACGGGAAGAGAGCGATAACAGTTAATTTCCCCTCTCATATGGATAAATGAATACAACTTTTCCCATTCCCAATGATTCTGTTATTATTTTACCTGACAGTGCAAAAACATTACTGACCATTGCTCTCTTTTCTAACTCTACTAACTCAATAGAGTTAATTTGCTTCAACTATTCTCTCATCTAATATATTAGAATACTCTGGGGACCGTAAAATTAACTTACTTAAAATCCATGTGTGTCAATTTATTTTTACATTATTATACTAATTCTAACACTGAAAGTTGATTAATTTGCATTTAAAAATTATTGTTCTTGAAAAATAATAAATTATAAAATAAGTAAAATCATAATCCTTCTTGTCCCTACCATCCCACCCATTTTCCACTAAAAATTTTTTATCTTCACATATCTTGTATCCCTTAACATATTCTGAAAATATCCATACGTTTTTTTCCCTAATAATTTATTTATTATAATAACTTAATTTTTAAGGAATTCAATCCTAATGGTGTGAAAGAGAAATTCACAGTAACCATTAACAGCAATAGTTTTACAACAGTTTTATGCCACTAAAACTTCACAAATTTCACATTTATGTTGAATATAGATAAAATATATAGACCCTAATCTCTAAATGTATTTTCTTTACAATAATTCATAAGAAACAAGAAATAGTGTTTACTTCAAACAGAAACTGGGGCTTAAGAGTAAGAGTGAAATGGTCCCTCCCTGTTCAAATAAACAAAATTTCTCATGTTTTATAGTTTTGTTTTTGTTCTTGTTTGGGAGACTTACCTGTAGGTTTTGTAGTAGGAGGTTAGTTCATTCTTTGTGGCTAAGGATCACACCCAGAGTTATGTGGGGTCACCATATAGATCTTGGTTTGAGCTGGGTTCTGCATCACTTGATCACTTGATCAATTGAATCCCGTTATTCATCGATTTGCTCGAGCAGGCGCCAGTAACATTTCCATTGGGCCCTATCATGTGCCACAGTAGCCCAATTGCATCTAGTTGATTTAGGAATATGAAGAGCCTCAAACCATTCCTTCAGGGTCTTGACAAGGAAGTCTGACCATCTTGTAGGTGGGAGGCCACTGGATCTTTTGACATCCAGTGGGATCCAGTCGGTAATGAATGGCTCTAGTCCAGCGGTCATCTCCAAATCTCATTACATGTCTAGCCCATCTGATTTTCAATGCCTTGGCAAATGAGACAGCATCTCTGATTCTGGAATAGCAATGGAGGTCGGAACTCTGGATTCCTTCTCTCACTTGATGAGGCATGATATTCCAAGCATAGCTCTTTCGATTCCTCTCTGGGAGACCCGAATAGCATTCTCATCCTGCTTTCGTAGGGCCCAGGTCTCTGAGGCATATGTTAATGTAGGGAGAACGGTGGAGTCCAAGAGATATGCCCAGAGCCGGAGTTTTTATGTTCTTTTAGCTATTTCTTTGATGCCTTTGAAGGCATTCCATGCCGCTCTCTTCCTCCTACACAGCTCAGGTTTTAGGTCATTCATCATGTTGACTTCTCCACCTAGGTGCACATAACTGCTGCATTCAGAGATGTTTGTTCCATTGAGAGTGAATGGGACCTCTGGAACTAGTTCATGTTTCATAAACATAGTTGTCTTTAGATTCAACTGTAGAACTATGTTTCCACATTCTTGGTCGAAGTGAGCCAGCATTTGTGTCACTTGGCTAATGTTTGGTGTTATTAGAAGGATGTCATCAGCGAGCGGAGGTTGTGTAGTTGCCGACCATCTATTTTCATTCCCATTCCTTCCCATTCTAACCATCGCATGATGTTCTTGATGGTGGCGCTGAAGAGTTTTGGTGAAATGGTATCACCCTGTCAAACCCCTCTTTTAACATCAATGATCACTTCCTTGTAAATGGTGAGTTCCTGGTGGTGAATCCTTAATATAGCTCACAAAGGATCTTTTTTTTTTAATATAGCTCACAAAGGATCTTGATGTATAGGATTTGAACACCCTGTTTTGCTAGGGCTTTGATGACTGCATCAGTCTCCACAGAATCAAAGGCTTTCTGTAAATCAATGAACGTGAGACAGAGCGGCATCTTGTACTCCCTACAAACCTCAATGAGCTTGGTTACTGTGTGGATATGGTTGATTGTGCTGAATTCTATCCGGAAGCCAGCTTGCTTGCATGGTTTTCCTTCATCTAGTGTTCTGCAAATCCTGTTCAGGATAACTCATGTAAACAGCTTGTAGATGACTGACAAAAGGCAGATGGGGCGATAGTTGCTGATGTCGTGAATGTCTCCCTTCTTGAACAGTAGAACTGTCCTGCTGGTTTTCCATTAAGAGGGCACCTTGCATTCATACAGGTAGCATGTGGAGAGCCAAGCTAGTCTATTGATGAGTACTGACAGCAGATTCTTCAGGTGCTTGCATCTGACTTTGTCTGGGCCTGGTGCTGTTCCCTTCTTTACCGATGAAATGGCATGTTGGATTTCAGAAGGGAGAACATTCGGAATGACATCCATCCTGTAGAATTTGGTATGTGGGCAGGTGGACATGGTTATCAAAGAGATCTGAATAGATGTCATGGATAATCTTCTCCATTGCCTTTCTGGAAGATGTGATAGATCCATCAGGGCGTTGGAAGGCAGTCATCTTGGTCTTATAGTTGGTGAAGGACAGGCAGGCAGTGCAAATGCCTTTCCTGGCTTCTGCTGCATCTTCCAGTATTTCTGCTCTTCTGTCTTAGAGGTCTTCTTTTATCGATTCTCTGCACCGCTTAGCAAGCTTAGACGTTAGCATTTGGTCTCCTGAGGCTTGCACCTTACCACGTTGGCGAATGAACTCCAGAGTTTCTGAAGACAGGTGTCCTTTTGTGTCTTTCTCTCTCTCGGCATTCTTCGCACAATCATGGAGGTGCAGAACCAGTCGGTTGTATTCTTCATCGATGTCGTCAATGATGGTATCTTCCCATGTTCCTGCAATGGTGCCAAAGAGTTCCCAGTTGGTGGTCATTCTGGGAGTTCTCTTCTTAAACTTTGCAGCCTTTACTCCCGTTGCGGGAAGTAGAATTCTGCATGAAGGAGACGGTGGTCTGTTCCTGTTTGGAATTTGGGGATGACAGCAACATCGGTCAGAAAAACCGTCGATTGAAGATGATGTTGTCAATTTCATTGTGGAACTATTCACCAGGAGATTCCCATGTCCAACGTTTCGCTTCAGCCTTCTGGAACTGTGAGTTCCCATGAATGGTCTTGGTGGACATGATGAACTCTGATAGTCTCTCACCCTGTTCTTTCCATTCTAGGCCATGAGTCCCGATGTGGAGTTCTTCAGCCGATTTTTCTCGGTCCTATTTTGGCATTAAAATTACCGACTATGATCTTGTAGAAGGTGTGATCTTTTTTTATAGAACTCCTCCAGTTCCATTTAGAATTTCTCAATTTCATCTTCCTTGTATGTGGATGTTGGTGCGTTGACAATGAAGATAGAAATTGCTGGCAGTGGACCACATCTCTTCAAGTGTATCGTCCTATTCGGTTTGTTAGGCATTCAAATGAGTCAATGCTGATGGCCATGTTCGTGTTGACAAGGACACCAACGCCACCCGACGCCTCTTTCGTCGCATGTTCCAAGGAACAATTCTTCTCTGATGTCAAATACAGTGTGTTGCGACTGACACCTCCTTGTCTCAATGATGTCGTACTTCATCTTTTTGCACTTGCACTATCATATCCTCGATATATGCTTCCGATGCTAGCGTACGTGCATTGAAAGTACATACAGTCATTTTTGTCCTTCTTCGTTTTGGCAGCCTTGGATGGCCGTGGGTTCTGCATATACAAAGTATTCCGCTCTGGAATTTTAAAACTGAAATTGAAAAGAAATGTCTAGTAAATTTTAAAATAGATTCTTACTAATCTTTCTGATATCAGGGAAAATAGAACATTATTTGCAGAAGAAAAATTGTATTTATTGAAAATTAGCAAGAAAAAGGAGAAAACATAAAACCTAAAAAAGAGACTATAGGTCCAAGAAGCTTTAGTGTGGCATATCAAGCAATAAAAACCATGGCCAGAGAAAACGTTAGAATATCCTGAGGTTTTCACTTTGTATTTGTTTTCTTTTATTCAATAGAGACATGAGAATGCTTGCCTGTAGAGTGGTAAATTCCAGAAAATATTGTTCTTGTTAGTTGGTAAAATCCATAAAGTGTTTTTCTTGTTAGTAAAGTTAGTTTATTAGAAGAGGAAGTCATAGAGGAAGTCAAGAAAACGAATGATAGAGGAGGAAAAAAAATTAAGAGGAGGAAACTTTGAAACCATATTGGAAGATGATTGAAGAAAGAGCAATCCTTTGCTAAATTTGAGTAACAGAGGTAGAGATTATAAAGTGTTCTAAGAATGAAATGTCACAAACAAACTGAGAAAAGTAGTGAATGTTTGAGTAGAATATGAGAGGTGAACAGACAATCAAGCTTATTTTGAGACAATCGTGTGTACATCTGAAGTTCCATAGTTCTTAATTGTCTCACAAATGTCTGGATTACTTTCTTTTCTCCTTTCTTATATTTAGAGGCACGGAATGCAAAATTACATAACAAGAAATTCACATATCTCTGTATGTGTCAAGGGAGTAATCTAGAAGTACTTATGCCCATAACTCATAGCCAATTTTTTCTCAAGGCAAACAGTACACCTATGTTCCAACTAAAACAGTGGGAACTAAATACATCACATTGGACAAGAAGAAGCTAATTGTCTCCCCCTCTTAGATTTTAATAAAGTGGGGGAAGATAGTATCTTTCATATTGAACATATAGTTCTTACCTTTTTAGATTTATTTTTCCTCATAATATGCATATTACTGGTTTTGGCATATTGAGCTGCGCAAGAGCAAGAGAGCAGCATGGAATGCCTTCAAAAGCATCGATGAAATAGCTAAAAAGAAAAAGAACCTCCAGCTCCGGGCACATCTCTTCAACTCCACCGTTCTCCCTGCATTAACAAATGCCTCAGAGACCTGGGCCGTACAAAAGTAGGATGAGAATGCTATTCGAGTTCCCCAAAGAGGAATTGAAAGAGCTATGCTTGGAATATCATACCTCACTCAAGTGAAAGAAGGAATTCAGAGTTCCGACCTCTGTCACTGTTCCAGAGTCAGGGACGCTGTCTCGTTTGCCAAGGCATCAAACATCAGATGGGTTGGACATGTAATGCGATTTGGAGATGACCGCTGGACTAGAGCCCTTACCAACTGAATCCTGTGGGATGTCAAAGATCACATGGCTTCCCACCTACAAGATGGTCAGACTTCTTCCTCAAGACCCTGAACGAACGATTTGAGGCTCTTTGTATTCCTGAAGCAACCAGATATCATTGGGCTACACTGGCATGTGATAGGGTCAAATGGAAATGTTACTGGCGCCTGCTCGAGCAAATTGACGAATAACGGGACATCAAGTGATCAAGTGATCAATATGCATGTTATATCCTGCCCCTTGAAGTAATCCAGGTGTGGCTGTGGTGACCGGCTGCATGGGCAGGTAGCAGACAGGAGATAGGCTTGTCTGTACCCACAGCTCTGCCCCGTGGGCCCTGGATGGTTGATGGTTTGACATAGAATAAGACTGTCCCAGAGTCAGAGCAGAGCCTGGCAAGCTACCCATGGCATATTAAATATGCCAAAAACAGTAACAATAATGGACCTCATTTCCAACAAATGGAGATGTTACTGTTGCCCTCTCTAGCAAATGGATGAACAGCGGGAAGACAAATGATACAAGTAATACATATATATAATTAGAAAATTTCATACAAAAGAAACTACTCTTAAACTACTCTTGTTACCTCTGATACCAGCTATTCAAATCATTAGTTCCTATACAAAGTCTATGTCTCAAATTCTTCTTCCTGTTTTCATTTTGAGTCACACTTGGAATTGCTCAATGGTTACTCCTGGCTCTGTGATGAGAAATTATCATTGGCAGTGCCTAGGGGACCATATGGAATGACAGGCACCTAAGCAGAGTCAGCCACAAATGCCCTACTTCTGGTACTGTGGTACTGTCTCTCTGGCTCCCTTATTGAAATCCTTATTTCAAAAACTGCTTTCTATAAAAGAGCATATATGTTATATATATAATCAGATATATTTAAAAGTACTTCTAAAACTGTTAGGTTTTTAATTAGCATAAGAGTTGCTATTGCCCTTCATAAAAAATTCAGAACTAGTTTATAAAGAATTTTTCATGACTCCTTTGAATATGTTATGAACAAAACCATAGTAACAAATAATGTAAAAATATGAGTTAAAACAGTGTGTGAAACAGTAGAAGAATGGTCGCGCACTTTCCTTGTGCTACAGTCAACCCTCATTCAGTCCCTGCCTCTCGTTACAGTCTCTCAAGTCCTGTCAGGAGTGACCCTTGGGGGAGTAAACCCTGAGCACTGCTACAAGTCAGGAGTAAAACTTGAGCACTGCTACAAGTGACCCAAAAACTGAAAAAAAAAAATGTAAAACACAATTTAGTCATACAAAAAATAGAACAGAAAGAAACTTATTCAAGATTTAGCGTCTTTGTTGAATGTGTGTTTATTACTGGCAAATAAATTACTTTTCTATTATACAGAGATCACCTCTAAGTGCCTGGCCGTGAAACTTGGCCCTGATGCTTGTCAGGTTCATGATGCTCAAGTTACAATAGCTTCGCTCAATGGTCTGGGATTGCAGTTAGGACTCCTTTATATTGGACAGGATCACTGTCATTTGAGCAATCTTTCCTATCTAGCTATTTCCTTTTTTGAGAAAAGTTGGTTATCATGATAATTTTTAGTAAACATTATTTGGAAAATAAAATTATGATGAGTTTCTTGCAAATTTATTTAAATATATGTGAATTTTATTTAAACAAAATTTTGTAAATAATGTATTCTGTTCCAAGACATTAAATTTTGTCTATTGTTATTGATCAAACATCCCATTTACTATATCAGGAATCAAATTAGATAATTGAATACATTACAATCTGTTATCACTACAAGACATATGTAAACTAAATTGAATGCAGTCTACCTCAAATTACTGCATACAATCTGTAATATTTTAAATAAATTTTGAAAGAGATTTATTTTGCTATTTTAATTTATTTTGTTTTTCTTAACATCATAGAGGCAGTGGCTAAACATCTTTTTAAAGAGAGTATGCCTTTGCCCATCTAATATCTTAAATGATATTTCTAGCATCTTTCTGTGTTGATGTGTTATACTTGTAGATAGTTGTGTAGTTATAGAGTTGGGTAATTCTCACTCTATCTCTCTCTCTTTATTGCACCACCATGAGATATACAATTATGAAGATACTCATGTTTGAGTTTCGGTCATACAGTGTTTCCGCACCCATCCCTTCACCAGTGCCCATTTCCTACCACCAATATGACTTTTTTTGTTACACTCTTTATATCTCTACTATTTATTTTGAGTCTTTTGACTATTGCCTTGAGACAAAATTATTTTGCACTGAATATTTTGTGAATTAACTAACACCAATGTATTTTCTGATAAATATTAAAGATAGAAAATACTATAGCAAAATCTCAGTCAATAGACGTGTTTTGAGAAATATTACCATATATACACTTATAGTTTGGCATGGCATAACTAAAATTAGAATGAGTTTACTTACAACTATACAAGACTGTTTGGAGATTAATATGCCACAAAACATTTTGATAAAGCAAAATTTCTAAACAATTCAAGAGCCTGGAGAGATCATAAAGCTGGTAGAACAATTGACTTGCATGCTGCAATACCAGGTTTGATTTTCCACATCATATATGGTCAATGAGCTGCCAGGAATGATTCCTGAGAGCAGAACCAGGAGGAAATCCTGAGTACCAAGCAATGGAGGTCCCATACCAAATAAACAAAGGAACCAACAAAAGTGTTAATATCTATGATTTTTTTTCTGGTATTCATGACATTGATATAGGTTAGAAAATGTTATCATTTTTTTCTTTCATACATCAGGATTCTGTGTATGGGTTTTCTTTAATTTTTGAAGTATGGGGTCACACTTTGAATTACTTAGGAGCCACCTGGCTCTGCGCTTGATGCATGGCAGTGCTCAAGGAACCATACATGAAGCTGGAGATTTAAAAAGGGAGCAACTACTGCAGCTGCATAAAGGCCAATGACTTACCTGCTGCTCTATCACTCTGACGCTATGTATGATTTTGTTTTCTACTAATGTTAAAATTATTTAACTCATATTGACTTTACTTAACCTATTGCATGATGGGAATTCAATAACAATTAGCTGGGAATGTTTATTCACCTAAATTTTTGAAATAATTTTTGTAATTATTGATGTTCTTGATAGTGAGATTAGAGTTCAGTGCATTAATCTGAGACTCACTAAGAGTAAATGACCTCTAAAAATATTTGTATAAACACTTCATAGTGCATAACATATATTTGTTAGAGTTTTCCAGAGGCATATTAGTGAGCTTATTTATAACATATATTTGTTAGTTTTTCAGAGTCACATTAGTAAGCTTTTCAAAAGAAGTTGATGAGACATCTTTGTCTTTCACTGGCTAATGTCTTGTTTACATAAGTAAAAAAATTGTCAGAGGTTTCTCTAGATGTTTGTCAACATTTATTGTTTTTAAGCACATTCTCTGTAATAAATTGAAGCAAGCAGATTTTAAACAAAATTTCTATATACTCATTTCCTGAGAGAAATAAAATATTTCCAATGTAGCGCATATGCTCCTGGGTCCATGTGCTGCTTGAGCCCCCCATGGCTGAGCACCTGTGTCTCCCGCATCTCCCTTCTTGAGATGTGCACTCTCCTTCTCACTTTGTCTCCCTACCTCTCCTTCCTCAGAACCTCCAAATAAAATATGTTTTTACTTCAAAGAAAAAAATTCAATGTAAACTATGCTGTTTTGATAATAAACAAAAGAATTCAGAGTAAAATATGTGATTATTTTAGTTAGAAACAATTACATATTTTTCATGAATTAATATTTAGTCTTTATTTAGTCTCCACTAAAGAACTATTCTATGTTCATAGGTTCAAGTGAAAGCGAATAATCATTTTATAATTAATCTTTATAATTTTAAGCTTCTTCAGATCAAAGATCAAAGTGTCTATATTTTTTGGAAGCAACATAACAACATCTATGAAACTGCCCTTTTACCATTTTTACAGACAGCGGCAGACAGAAAAATATAATTTTATCCAGAATGCCTTAACTGGATTTTTTTTTGTTAATCTCGAGCAATGTACCACTCTACTCAGATGACAGTAGTGATCAGAAGGAATGATCAAGACACTATGCTATTCTAATTCCATGGACTCTAATAGTATAGAGCTCTGTAGCACATTTTTTTTTAAATATCAGGAGGTTAGAGGAAATCCATAGACCCATGAAGTAAAATGGTATGAACAACACTATATTCTAACCTTGCAAGTTCAAGAATATCAGTGATTGACCTTGGAATAAACCATTTTCTTGAGGGAAATCATAAGCATGTAGATTCTTTTTCTCATGGTATTAGTAAAAGAAAAATTTGTAAGCATTTTTATCCCAATAATTCAAATTATGAACTTGGTTTTTAATGCATGTTTTATTCATGTTTTATTGTAATTTTAAATTTTTTCTCCATTCTGAACAGTGAATGGTTTTCCAGAAGTTCAGTCAAAATGACTTCAGTACCCAAACAGTAGCAAATTCTCAATGCAGTTACTTCATGTTCAGTCTTTAAGGCATTTTACAGCTGAAACTTAAAGAAATTACAATAAAATAGAATAAGAGAAAAATTACACCATAGCTTAATCTCCAGAGAAATTAATTACTGATAATAAATATGATATTTAAGTTTTATTATACTTGATCACTTGACTTGCCATAGATCATCGGTTACTCGAGCGGACACCAGTACCATCTCAATATGTCCTGTCACATGAGACATAGCCCAAGGGCATCTGCCCACTCCAGGAACATAAAGAGCCTCAAACCATTCCATCAAGTCATGGGAATAAGGTCTATAATTGTTACTGGTATTTGGCATGTCAAATACGACACAGGTAGCTTGCCAGGGTCTGCTGTACGGGTAGGATAATCTTGTAGTCACCTCAAACTCAAGGATTTATTGATGAACGGCATGGCCACAAGTGTCTGCGCTAGCTGGGCTGTTATCGGCTCTTCTGCTGGGTGGAGTTCTGACGAGAGGGAGTCTGGAGGTGGAAAATGGCTGCCCTCATGGTGTGGGGGTTCCTCTGGCTTCTTGCAAGGCTCTGCTGGGGTGGGGTCCCTGAAATTATCCTGGTCAGGCATCGTTCCTGGAGGCACTCATGAGATCAGGTGCAGGGCCATGAACTGTAGCTCGAGGTCAGCAACGTACAAGACAAGTGTGTGAGCTCATCCCTTTGGCTCACCATCACTCCCAAATTATTCTTTCTAGACTCCTATCCTTAATTCACAGATACTACCGGCAGAGCAGATACCACCTCTCCCTGTTACGAGCGGCCACTGTGCAGACGCCGCTATTTACCTCCAAAATACCGTGAATATTCTACTCACCCTCTGAGAGAGCCCCACAAGATGGCGGTATCGAGTACACATGGCAGAGCAGAAACCAGCTTTCCCTGTTGAACCCCCTGCATTCCATTGACCATGAGAGCTACTTCCAACCCGAGTCCACCATCCCGATGAAGCCTTGGAGGAGTCCAGAGAAACTCCCACACCTTGCTGGCAGTGATCTTCACAATCCACACTCTACAGCTGGTAAGATCTCCACCCAGCAAATTAATCCAGTCTCCAGCCTGGCTTGTCAGAAACCCAGCCTACAAGGACCCACCACGCAGAGATCCGCCCTTCAGAGGAGAGTATTTCAAGCCTAGGAATGCTTGAGCCTAAGACACAGGTACAACCGGCAGAGCAGAAACCAGCTTTCCCCGTTGAACCCCCTGCATTCCATAAACCACGAGAGCAACTTCCGAACCGAGTCCACCATCCTGATGAAGCCTCAGAGGAGCCCAGAGAAACCCCCACACCTTGATGGCAGTGATCTTCACAATCCACACTCTACAGCTGGTAAGATCTCCACCCAGCAGATTAATCCAGTCTCCAGCCCACAGATTAATCTAGTCTCCAGCCTGGCTTGTCACAAACCCAGTCTGCAAGGACCCACCCCGCAGAGATCCGCCCTTCAGAGGAGAGTATTTCAAGCCCAGGAATGCTTGAGCCTAAGACACAGGTACACCCGGCAGAGCAGAAACCAGTTTTCCCTGTTGCGCGTGGCCACTGTGTGGCCTTGCGATTTATCTCCAAATTACCATAAATATTCTACCCACACCTCTGAGAGAGCCCCACAAAGTAATGAGTATATAGCTCCCACATGGCAGAGCCTAGCAAGATGTCAGATGCGTGTTCGATATGCCAAATCCATTAACAGAAATGTTTATTTTCCTGACCCTGAAAGAGCCCTTAATACGGCAGCAGTAAGAAAGGCAAACAAGCAGTGCCTGACAAAATTTCATGGCCATCCTAGGCTGCCAAAACGAAGAAGGACTAAAATGACTGTACTTTCAATGCACGTATGCTGGCATCGGAAGCATATATTGAGGATCTGATGCTATAAGTGCAAAAGATCAAGTACGACATCATTGGTCTGACTTAGGCGAGGAGGCGTCAGTTGCATCATGCTGTAGTTGACACCAAGGAAGAATTGTTCCTTGGAACATGCGATGAAAGAGGCGTTGGTGGCATCGGTGTCCTTGTTAACACGAACATGGCCGTCAACATTAATTCTTTTGAATGCCTAACAAACCAAATAGAATGATTACACTTGAAGAGATGTGGCCCACTGCCAGCAATCTTCATTGTCTATGCACCAACATCCACGTACAAAGAAGATAAAATTGAGAAATTCTACATGGAATTGGAGAAATTCTATAAAAATGATCACACCTTCTACAAGATCATAGTTGGTGATTTTAATGTCAAGATAGGACCAAGAAGATCAGCTGAAGAACTCCACATCAGGACCCATGGCCTAGAATCGAACGAACAGGGTGAGAGACTATCTGAGTTCATCATGTCAACCAAGACCGTTCATGGGAACTCACAGTTCCAGAAGGCTGAAGCGAAATGTTGGACATGGGAATCTCCTGGCTGACAGTTCCACAATGAAATTGACCACATCATCTTCAATCAACGGTTTTGTCTGACCGATGTAGCTGTTGTCCCCAAATTCCAAAAAGGATCGAAACACCATCTCCTTCATGCAAAATTCTACTTCCCTCAATGGGGAGAAAGGCTGCAAAGTTTAAGAAGAGAACTCCCAGAATGACCTCCAACTGGGAGCTCTTTGGCACCATTGCAGCAACATGGGAAGATACCATCATTGCCGACATCGATGAAGAATACAACTGACTCGTTCTGAACCTCCATGATTGTGCGAAGAATGCTGGGAGAAAGACACAAAAGGACGCTTGTCTTCGGAAACTCTTGAGCTCATTCGCCATCGTGGCAAGGCACGAGCTTCAGGAGACAAAATACATACATCCAAGCTTGCTAAATGGTGCAGAGAAGCGATAAAAGAAGACCTCAAAGACAGAAGAGCAGAAATACTGGAAGATGCAGCAGAAGCTGGGAAAAGCATTCGCACTGCCCGCCTGTCCTTCACCAACTATAAGACCAAGATGACTGTCCTCCGATGCCCTGATGAATCTATCACATCTTCTAGAAAGGCAATGGAGAAGATTATCCAGGACTTCTACTCAAATCTCTTTGATAGCCACATCCACCTGCCCACATACCAAATTCCATAGGATAGATATGTCATTCCCAACGTTTTCCCTTCTGAAATCCGACATGCCATCTCATCCATAAAGAAGGGGACAGCACCAGGCCCAGACAAAGTTAGACCCGAACACCTGAAGAATCTGCCATAGGTACTCATCAATACACTAGCTCGGCTCTTCACATGCTACCTGTCCGAATGCAAGGTGCCCTCCCAATGGAAAACCAGTGGGACAGTTCTACTGTTCAAGAAGGGAAACATTCACGACATCGGCAACTATTGCCCCATCTGCCTGTACAAGTTGTTTACAAGAGTCATCCTGAACAGGATTAGCAGAACACTAGATGGAGGACAACCATGCGAGCAAGCTGGCTTCCGGAAAGGAAACAGCACAATCGACCATATCCACACAGTAACCAAGCTCATTGAGGTTTGTAGGGAGTACAAGATGCCTCTCTGTCTCACGTTCATTGATTTATAGAAAGCCTTTGATTCTGTGGAGACTGAAGCAGTCATTGAAGCCCTAGCCAAAGAGGGTGTTCAAACCCAATACATTAAGATCCTTTGTGAGCTGTATTACGGATTCACCACCAGGATCTCACCATTCTACAAAGAAGTGATCATTAATGTGAAAAGAGGGGTTCGACAGGGTGATACCATTTCCCCAAAACTCTTCAGCGCCACCCTCGAGAACATCATGCAACAATTAGAATGGGAAGAAATGGGAGTCAAGATAGATGGTTGGCAATTACACCACCTCTGCTTCGCTGACATCGTTCTAATAACACCAAACATTAGCCAAGCGGCACAAATGCTGGCTTACTTCGACCTAGAATGTGGACAGATAGGTCTACAGCTGAATCTAAAGAAAATAATGTTTATGTGTTGGAGGACAGGTTTAGCTATTCTGGGAGTTTTGGTGTTTTTCCTACTCACAGCTTAATCTACTTAAGTCAAGGTTCATTCTAATGAGATTTCTCTTCTATGTAAACACTGCTAGAGGGTGTGGCAGTTACAGAAGTCACCTTGATTGAATAACTTCTGACTTATAAATCTGCTAAGACTTCTATGTTTTCTAGATTGGGCACAGCTCCTCTTTATACCACTGCACCCAGCGTGGGACAGTTAGAATTTACCAGGAGACTACCACCCTGGCTACGCTGAGACTATAGGAAGACTATAGGAAGGATCATACTAGTTTGCTCTAAGCAGGCGAGAGTGACCCTTTCAGTATACGAGAACAAGATACTCAGAATCACCCTGATGCAGATAATAATAAGAAGGGCCTTGTGGGTACCATCTAGATTACATGAAGCTCATGAAGTTAAAATGTATTACTTAATATCAGCCCTCTCTCTCCAGTGTTTTACATAAGAGATAATCTCCTTAGTCCTTGGCATAACCTTTGTTTATACCTGCAATAAGGTGTGGCACTACACTCTGTTTAGAGTTCTTTGTTGACATGCCCCTCCCGGTTGGATTACTTTGGTGTATATAAAGGGCTGACTTGAGGCCCCTTCACCTAAGGGAGCTTTTGGCTCCTGCTGCTTTTGGCTTTTGACTTTTGGCTTTTGGCTTTTGGCTTTTGGCTTTTGGCCTTTTGCTCTTTGGCCTTTTGCTCCTTCTTCTGGGTAGGACTCAGCTCGGGTGAGATCCTCTCTCTCTTTGGTGGGAGACTTAGGCTCTTTTGTATGGTCTAAGTTTGGACCAGAGCTAAAGTTTGTTCATTATATTGGAGTGCTGTGGAAGAGCTTTTGTACTATTAAAAGCCATTTTTGGAACTGCACCGGACTTGTGAGTTTTCATCTGTTCTCCCGGCGTCCTCGGAGGTAGAAGACAACCTCTGTCCTGACACTGTTGGGAACCCGGCGGCGTTCCCGACATCTGGCGTCCCTGGGTGGGCACGACGGACATCGTCTGGCCTAATCATCATCAGAAAGAGATCATGTGCATCCGAACCGTGAGTAAAATTATGGATTTCTCATGGTATAGATATATTGTATCTTTTATTGGCTCAGAACCATACATAGCCCAGTCAATGAAGTTCCTTTCTGAGAACTACTCTATCTTTTCACAAATCATCTGGGTCCTTGCGATTTTAAACTGTACCTTTGTGCAAGGACAATGTTTAATAAAGAGAGGGAAGAAAGTAATAGATTGAATGCAATCTTAAGGGATGAGGTTTACTCAGTGATTAAAGAAATAAGTGAGAATCATAAAATTACAGGTAGACTGGTCTTAAAGCTTGAGGACAGAGTTATTAAACAGAGTTTAAAATTTGAAAAGAAATTAGAAGGACATGAAAGTAAAATTATTAAACTGGATTCAAAATTTGAGGAAAAAATTAGAAGAACAGGATTTAAAATTCAAAGAAAAATTAGAAGAACATTAAAGTAAAATTATTAAACAGGATTCAAAATTTGAGGAAAAATTAGAAGAACAGGATTTAAAATTCAAAGAAAAATTAGAAGAACAGGAAAGTAAAATTATTAAACAGGATTTAAAATTTGAAGTAAAGTTTGAAGAGCAGAAGAAGGATATCAGTAAGATACGCAGTATCTTAGAGGGAGAAATTGACAAGCAGAGAGTTAGAATAGATGGACAGAAACACTTAAAAATTGAGTCAATAACCTCATTTAGGAAGGCTTGCAATAAGTTTGGAATATCAAGTCCTTATTCTTTAAAATATTCAGCTGATTGGAGCCAAAATAAACAGTAGGTATTGTCAGACTTTGAAATGGTACCCGTACTTGTCTGAACCAATCACAGTTCATGCAATGGCAAATGTGGTATGCAGATGGAGTTAACATGAATATTGACACTTTAAGAGATACAGAATCTGGCCATAATATAACTTTTGCCATGCTGAAAGGTGAAGGTGAATGGCAAAAGAAAGAAAAAACAAGCGACATTACCTGAACCTGTTTTTAAGATTTGTTCGGGAGACAGCATTAAAAGCATGGGAAAAGGTAGGTTCCGACCCAGAATATTTAGGTAGCTGTACAAAAATTTACCAGGGTCCTAATGAACCATACTTTGATTTTGTTGGAAGATTAAATGAGACAATCCACAGACAGGTTCAAGACCCATCCACTCAACAAATCCTAAAACGAACCTTAGCATATGAGGGACGCTAATCAAAATTGTCGAGCAATACTATATAGTATTAAGGAAAAGGAAGACCTCATGGGATATCTAAAGGCCTGTAGAAATGTTGGTTTGGCCTCCCATGGGACACAGAATGCTATAGAGGCTTATCCCATACAGCAGGAGGATCGAGAGAGGGGTGAAATGTCAAACAGCTTCAGGGAGAAAAACAATAATCCTCAAAGGATAAACAATGATCAGAGAAACTATGCTAATAATCACAACTCCACCCCGCGGAGGGCCCCACCTGGACCATGCCCAAGGTGCAGGAAGGGAAAACATTGGGCCAGAGACTGTCGGTCTCAGAGACGAAGTCAGCCTCAGGCTTCATCTGGACAGATAACCTGCTTTAACTGCGAGGGAAGGGGCACAACAATCTCTAGATTGCCCATCTCCTAAAACTGTCGATACAGGGCAGCATCCTAATAATCCCTTTATGGGAAATATTACATGGACTCCCTCCCAGGTTCTACAAGCTCCGCAGGCTCAAATGACACCTATGCCTCTCTTGAATGCGGGAAACTGGGTGGGGGCCAGCCCCAGGCCCAGCTAAATCCAGGGCACCCTCATTCATCCCACCTGCCCAGTATCCTTCAAATCAGAACCCACAGAATTGCAATCAATAAATACTCTCCAGCCTACCACATCAGATAATGGCAGTCTTGACATTCTCTGCCCTAAGACTGTCACAGTATACCCAAGACAAGATCCTTACATGCTAAAAACAGGGATAAAAGGACCTGCTCCCCAGGTAGTATGGGTTTAATTCAGGGGAGTGATTGGCTTAAATTTAAGAGAATTAAGGTGCATTTCGGACTTCTAGACCCTGAATCTCATGGAGAGATAGTACTGTTAATCTCTGTACCAACTAAATGGACTTTTTGAAAAGGGGAACTGCTTGCTAGACTATTATTAATTTTTGAGGATCCGTCTAGTCAGGTCGAACACCCTAGAGCTGGTGGCTTAAACAGTACCAACCCTTCTGCCAACTTCATTGTTGGTTATACAGCCACACATAACCAAGCCCACCAGCCACCTGCTAACTATCTAGTTGGGTACACTACCAGGATTTCGCAGGCCAAGCAGCCAATTATACCCATCGAGATTTATAAAAGGAAATTCAAAGGCATGTTGGATACAGGGGCAGACATGACCATAATCTCCACCAAGTATTGGACCTCTAACTGGGCCCTAAAGAGAGTGTCCCATAGCCTGAGTGGGGTAGGCAATATCTCCTCTTCTATTCTTCGACAGAGTGCGAGATGGCTGCCGTGTATTGGCCCTGAAGGGAATGTAGCCATGGTCCAGCCTTATATAGCCCCTATGCCTTTAAACTTATGGGGTCGAGACATGCTGGAGCAGTGGGGAGCAGTGATTCACATACCTCGTCCAATCCCCCCATCAGGCACCTGTTCCAGCTCTCCTTAATAAGTGTAACTCAGGAAGTAACCCTTTTTAATTGGGGCCGCTGTGGTTAAGCGCCCACCACCTATCCGTATTCAGTGGAAATCTGACAAACCTATATGGACACCATAGTGGCCCCTCAATATCAAAAAGTTAGAGGCGCTGACAAATTTAGTGGAAGAACAGTTGAATTTAGGACATATAGAGCCATCAGAATGGAATTCCCCAGTTTTTGTGATACAGAAAAAATCAGGCAAATGGCGGTTGCTCATTGACCTAAGGAATGTCAATTCCACAATGATCCCCATGGGAACCCTACAACCTGGGCTCCCCTCCCCAGGAGCTATTCCTAAAGATTGGCCACTAATTATCATAGACTTAAAAGACTGTTTCTACAACATTCCTATCCACCCAGATGATCGTAAAAGGTTTCCATTTTCAGTTCCTTCCATCAATCATAAAGGTCCTTTACGTAGGTTTCAATGGACAGTATTACCACAAGGAATGACTAACTTACCAACAATGTGTCAACACTTTGTTGATGAAGTTTTGAGACATACTCGTGTTAAATTTCCCAATGCATACATCATCCACTACATGGATGATATCTTGCTAGCCTGTGATAATTCCAAAGATCTCCGAAATTTGTATAATGAAGTAATGACAGTTTTATCTGAGGCTGGTTTACAAGTAGCTACGGAAAAAATCCAGATGCAGCCTCCATATGAATATTTGGGCTATGCTCTTGACCGCACTACAGTGCATCCTCAAAAAAATATTCATTAGTCAAAAAGGCTCAAAACCTTGAATGATTTTCAAAAACTGCTGGGAGATATCAACTGGGTGCGCCCTCCCTTGGGATTCCTAACTGTGAGCTCAGTAACCTGTACCACACCCTTGAAGGTGATCCTGCTTTGAATAGCCCAAGGCAACTAACTCCTAAAGCTCAAAAGGAATTAGACTTTTTCATGGATTGGCTTCAAAAAATCTTACCTCTTCAGATTTAATCCCGGAGAAAAGGTATGGTTATTGGTCTTCAACACTCCCGAGTCTCTAACTGCTGCTATAGCCCAATTTTCTTTTAGAATGGGTTTATTTTACCTTTAGAATGGGTTTATTTACATAACAAGCAGAATCATACTGCTACACCTTACCTTGAGATGATAGCTAACCTTATAATTAAGGGAAGATCAAGAACCCAAGTATTACTTGGACATGATCCTCATGTAATTGTACTACCTGACCCTAAAAAAGAAATTGAAGCTGTTTTACCACTCAGTGAAATCCTTCAAAGAGCTTTAGCAGATTTTTCAGGAGAAATATCTTATCATTACCCAGCTGGAAAAACCTGGGAATTTCTTAAAAAGGACACCCTTTGTAATTTCCACCATTGTCCATTCCTCACCTATTCCTGATGCTCCAGTATGTTATATTGATGACTCCTCATCAGGAAAGGGAGGAATTACTGGTCCTTCATTGACCACAACAGTGCACACAAATTATAAATCTGCTCAGCAAGTGGAACTCGCAACCCTGATACATTTACTGTCCCATATATCTGGCCCATGTAATGTGGTGAGTGATTCGGCATATGTAGTTGGTTTATTTCCTGGAATTGTCATTGCTTCATTAAATGCCCATACTCCCATAATTCAGGAGCTACTCAAGAAACTGCAAGAAAGCCTCCAAAAAAGAACATTCCCTATATATATTTCACATATCCGGTCACACTCGGGCCTCACCGGCCGATGGTTCGAGGAAATGTAGCAAGATCTCTTGGCAGCACCTGTATTCAAATCAGCTGAGGAAGAGCACCAAACTCTGCATACAAATGCTCACCGCCTTCATGTACATCATGGTATCCCTTGGAGACAAGCTAAACAAATTGTCCGTAATTGTCCTGTCTGTGCTCCCTTACATTGTACATCTCATGTAGCTGGAGCTAATCCTTGAGGTTTACAGACAAACCAATTGTGGCAGATGGATGTAATGCATACTAACTTATTCCCAAACAAACCTTTCCTTCATGTGGTCATTGATACGTATTCTCGGTTCATATGGGCTGTTCCAATGACTTCTGAAAGAGCCAAATCTGTGTGCTCCTTTTTACTTCAGTGCTTCTCTGTCATGGGTATTCCCCATACCATAAAAACAGATAATGGTCCTGCTTACACCAGCAAAACCTTCAAATCATTTTGCGAAGAGTGGCAGATCAAACATATTACAGGAATTCCATATAATCCACAAGGACAAGGAATTGTTGAACATGCTCACAGAACGCTTAAAACTCAGTTATTGAAGCAACAAAAAACAAGTATGCCTCCAATAGACTCTTTATCTTTAACATTATTCACCTTAAATTTCTTAAATTTACCTCAGGGCGAGATGTACACAGCTGCTGAAAGACATTTTCAAGAAGATATACAGGCTCAGAAACCAATCAATTCACCTATCTGGGTGAAAATTGATGATAAATGGGTAACAGGTAACCTCCTCATTTGAGGAAAAGGATGTGCCTATGTTTCTACAGATGGCAACTCTGCCAAGAAACTTTGGGTCCCACTATGTCTTGTTAAAACTCGAGTTCTCCAAGATTCAGGAAATGCCTGAATTCTTTCGAAATAAGTTGCAGAAAGACATCGCAAACTACTGTTAAAACCATTTACACTTAGTTCACTTATAATAATGATCTTGCCTTGCAGCCTATTGATGTGATGACTGAAGATAAACTATTCCTTAAAAAAAAAGGGTGGAAAAAGCTGAACTCTGGAAATAGCATTCTATGTCAAAACGGTTTAACAATTAAAGAGTTTTCTAATATTTCTTGTTTATAGATAAAAAAAATTTACAGGAAGAGAACTTGGCTACTACAGATTCCCTCTACAGGAACGGACACTCTTTCACCATCAATTTTGCCGGCTTTATATTCATGAAGCACTTGATTCATTAGCATTTATCTCCCCAGATGGGTCATATATACAGCTGTAATATACTGATCGATCCAATTTGTGTGTGTGCATGCGTGTGTGGTGGCCACCATTATGTTTGTGAATAATGTTGTGTCTATGTTATGTCTAAACTACTGCCTTCTCAATTGGATTCATCAGCTCCTTCGCTGAACTATTAGACACCTCAATTTTGATTCGTCAGTTCTCATACTTATCTCACTGCTCACCTGCGTTGGAGCTTCTTTATGTTCTTCTCTCCATACCAGACTTGGATTCCTGCCAAACCCCTAATGATCTCTATTTGTGATTAATCTCGAAAAGTGTTTTTTCTCACCTAAAATTAAGTTATAGGTATGGTTACCGGTGCCAGTGTTCCCTTGCTGAAGATGCCTTGCGAAATGCCTGTACCGCTGTTCCAGAGACCTACTCCAGTGCTTGAGAAGTTTGTTCCAGTGCTCCTGAAACCTGATCCAGTGTTCCTGATAATACATTCAACTCCTGGTGATTGCTCTCCCGAGACTCATTCCTGTCTTCACTGATGCTGCTGTTCCAGAATCACTTTCAGTTCTTCGGACCTTGTTCCAGAGATGTGACTTCATGGGAAATTGACTCTCACTAATTTAGGACAATACAGGCTGTAGTCTGTTATGACCAAACAGCCAGAGACATTTTACTATGAACTGTACTCAGTTCAAAATTAATTCGACACCGGGACAACATATGATATAACCTTGTAATTGGAATTGTTCCTTTTCTGTATCACTCCTCTGTATGTATTATTTAGAATACTTGTATTTTTATATTTTTGTAAACAAAAAAGGGAGAGTTGTTTAGCTATTCTGGGAGTTTTGTTGTTTTGCCCACTCCCAGCTTAATCTACTTAAGTCAAGGTTCATTCTAATGAGACTTCTATGTAAACACTGCTAGAGGGTGTGGCACTTAAAGAAGTCACCTTGATTGAATAACTTCTGACTTATACATCTACTAAGACTTTTATGTTTTCTAGATTGGGCACAGCTCCTCTTTATACTCACTGCACCCAATGTGGGACAGTTAGAATTTACCAGGAGACTACCACCCTGGCTACGCTGAGACTATAGGAAGACTACAGGAAGTGTTGCAGGACTCCCTAAGGGCCGCTGCATCTGCTCTGGATTACCTCCTGCAAATCACTTCCTAGATAAGGGGGTAGTCTAAATGTGGCAGTTTATCTGACAATGTATGCTGTACTAGCTGATATAAATATTCTCCCATGCTACCACAATCATCGTGGGACTAGCTAGATCTTACCAGCATATTAGCCTGGCCACGCAGGACCCCTAAGTAATTAGACCAGAGAGAAATGCTGTTTGCTTCCAAGCAAACAAGCATGGCTCCCTGATATACTCAAAGGCAACTAAAATACAAAACTACAATGAAGTAGAAGAGACTTGTGAAGGCTTGGAGAAATATTTAACTGGCATTAGTTTTAGTCTTTGGTACAGAGACATGCCATCTCAGAAACCCCCTTCTCTCCCCTATAAAGGCATTTCCAGGCAGATCTTGGCTCAAAACATTAGCATACTAATGGGCCTAGGTGAGGTGCAGGGAGGGGATTACATAAGGGCATTTGACCCTCCCTGCTTTCCATAACAGTGGGAGGAAGGTCTGAGTTGCAGGGATATAAACTAGCCGGTTTTTTCCTCTCGCGCTTCTGTGTGGGCTCTCTCCCTTTGTGAGCGCTCACCCTTCTTGAGTTTCTTGTCTTCTTCTTTTACAAAGCCTTTACACGTGGTGGCCGCCATCTTGGCCTACACGTGGCTGGGGTTCTAGCATGGAATCCTAAGAACCGGGCTTTTCCTTTTGCTGATTTGTATGCCTGAACCTGTGATAAGTAAAGCCTTTTAAAACTTCATCGGATTCCTGAGTTTTTCATCCACTCCACGCCCGGCTTCGGAGGTAGAAGGGAACTCGTTTCCCAGCACTGTCAGGGACCCGGCGGAGCGCCCGGACAGGAAGGATCATACTAGTTTGCTCTAAGCAGGCGAGAGTGATCCTTTCAGTAAATGAGAACAAGATACTCAGAATCACCCTGGTGCAGATAATAATAAGAAGGACCTTGTGGGTACCATCTAGATTACATGAAGCTCATGAAGTTAAAATGTATTACTTAATATCAGCCCTCTCTCTCTCTCCAGTGTTTTACATAAGAGATAATCTCCTTAGTCCTTGGCATAACCTTTGTTTATACCTGCAATAAGGTGTGGCACTACACTCTGTTTAGAGTTCTTTGTTGACATGCCCCTCCCGGTTGGATTACTTTGGTGTATATAAGGGGCTGACTTGAGGCCCCTTCACCTTTTTGCCTTTTGGTTCCTCAGCCTTCAGCTTTTTGGCTCCTGCGACTTTTGGCTTTTGACTTTTGGCTTTTGTCTTTTGGCCTTTTGCTCTTTGGCCTTTTGCTCCTTCTTCTGGGTAGGACTCAGCTCAGGTGAGATCCTCTCTCTCTTTGGTGGGAGACTTAGGCTCTTTTGTATGGTCTAAGTTTGGACCAGAGCTAAAGTTTGTTCATTATATTGGAGTGCTGTGGAAGAGCTTTTGTACTATTAAAAGCCATTTTTGGAACTGCACCGGACTCGTGAGTTTTCATCTGTTCTCCCGGCGTCCTCAGAGCTAGAAGACAACCTCTGTCCTGACACTGTTGGGGACCCCGGCAGCGCTCCCGACATTTATGAAGAATGAACTAGTTCCAGAGGCCCCATTCACTCTCAATGGAACAAACATCTCTGAATGCAGCAGTTATGTGTACCTAGGTCGGAAATCAACATGATGAACGACCTAAAACCTGAGCTGCACAGGAGGAAGAGAGAGGCATGGAATGCCTTCAAAGGCATCAAAGAAATAGCTAAAAAGGACAAAGAACCTCTGGCTCCGGGCACATCCTTGAGATGTTCCTTTCCTGAGGAACTCTCCTGGTGGACAGTTCCACAATGAAATTGACCACATCATCTTCAATCAACGGTTTTGTCTGACCGATGTAGCTGTCGTCCCCAAATTCCAAACAGGATCTGAACACCGTCTCCTTCTGCAAAATTCTACTTCCCACAATGGGGAGAAAAGGCTGCAAAGTTTAAGAAGAGAACTCCCAGAACGGCCACCAACTGGGAACTCTTTGGCACCATTGCAGCAACATGGGAAGATACCATCATTGAGGACATCGATGAAGAATACAACCGACTGGTTCTGCACCTCCATGATTGTGCGAAGAATGCTGAGAGAAAGACACAAAGGACGCTTGTCTTCAGAAACTTCAGAAATCTCTGTGTGGTGGGTCCTTCTAGACCCATTACTCTACAGAGTGTGGATTGTGAAGATCACTGCTAGCAAGGTGTGGGGGTTTCTCTGGGCGCCCCAAGGCTCCATTGGGATGGTGGACTTTGACTCCACCGTTCTCCCTGCATTAACATATGCAGCAGAGACCTGGGCCCTACGAAAAGCAGGATGAGAATGCTATTCGGGTCTCCCAGAGAGGAATCGAAAGAGCTATGCTTGGAATATCACGCCTCACTTAAGTGACAGAAGGAATCTGGAGTTCTGACCTCCATTGCTATTCCAGAATCAGGGACACTGTCTCATTTGCCAAGGCATTGAAAATCAGATGGGCTGGACAGGTAATGAGATTTGGAGACAACCGCTAGACTAGAGCCATTACTGACTGGATCCCACGGATGTCAAAATATCAGGTGGCCGCCCACCTACAAGACGGTCAGACTTCCTTGTAAAGACCCTGAAGGAACGTTTTGAGGCTCTTCATATTCCTGAATCAACCAGATGCCATTGGGCTACATTAGCATGTGATAGGGTCCAATGGAAATGTTACTGGCATCCGCTTGAGTAAATCGATGAATAACGGGATTCAAGTGATCAAGTGATCCTTAATTCACTGGGAGGTGACTGATGAAAATGAAGGACCAGTCATTTTTCTTTGTATATCTCACGGTGGTATAATAAAATATTATTTTTAAAAAGCACAGTGCCTCGAGAGCAGTGTCAAGGTCTTCTCATGCCCCTACCTCAACTTTCTTCAGATCCTGGGGTAGGAACCAGAGCAATAGCTTAGCAGATAGGACACTTTTTTTGTGTCTGCACAAAAATGAAGAGGAGGAGAGAGAGAAGGAAGAAGAAGTAAGAAGGGGAATTAATTGCACAGTTCAAGTAGATTGTGTGGGAGTCCTTTCCCAATGAACAGACCTCTGTCACTCATTCTGCCTCTTGAGCTGTGATTGGCTACCTATTACCTGGCACTTTCCTCCTTAGCTCCTTATCTCTCTGGCTCCTACAATCTAGTTTCTTAAACTGGGTGCCACAACCCCATATGGCGTAACTGAATGGGAGAATCACCAAACAATTGGCAATTGGAAAAGGAAGAATTTTTTTTTCTTTTTGGGTCACACCCTGAGATGCTCAGGGGTTACTCCTGGTATTACAGTCAGGAATTACTTCTCGAGTTGCTTGGGGGACCAACTGGGATGCCGGGAATCAAGCCCAGGTCAGCTGTGTGCAAGGCAAATGCCCTGCCAGCTGGACTATCACTCTGGCTCCCCAGAAAAAGGATTCTCAATGTAGAAACAACCAAAAAGGAATTTAACTGTATCATGAATCTGAAGTGTTTCTTTTTCTTTCATTTTGTTTTGGAGTCATACCCAGCAGTGCTCAGGGCTTACTCCTGGTTTTGTGCTCAGGGCTTACTCCTGGTGATAGTTGGAGGGACACTATGCAGTGCTGAGGGTTGAACCTGAGTCAGCTGCATGCAAGACATGCAGCTCACTCCTGTACTATCTCTGCTGCATGACTGAGGTACTTCTAGGGCGCTCACCTGAGTTTCATGTCTCAGGTGAAAAAAAAGAGTTGTAAGTGAGTAAAGTTTAAGAAACTCTGGTCTAAGGGGCCAGAGATAGCACAGGGGCTAAGGCCCTTGCCTTGAACTTGGCCAATCCCAGCACCTCATAGGGTCCCCCAAGCAATGCCAGGAATGACCCCTGTGCACAACCCTAGTCTAGTGGACCTTACTGAATTTTTATAGGGATACCCCCTTTCTTTTCTTTTTTAAAACTTTTTTGGTTTGGGGGCCACACCCAGCAGTGCTCAGGTCTTACTCCTAGCTCAGTGGCCTTTTGGAGTGGGGGGGATTACTCCTGGCAATGCTCAGGGTCCTGGCAAGGCCTCCATCAAACCCAATCCTCCGCAGGGCAAGTGTTGTGCTCAGCGCTTGGGGCTATCTTTCAGGCCCCCAGCAATGATCCTTTTTAACTGTAAGGGCTGGCTTCCTAGGGAGAACTGAGACTTCCCAGGGAGAGGGAGGAGGGGAAGGGGGTCTAACAGCCCTGAGGGGCTGGGACTGGGGAGATGCCAAGTTGAATGCAGGCCGTTCTTGGGCGGCTCGGCTCCTGGTGGGGTGAGGGGAGGGGCTGCGCTCTGCAGAGCATGTGGCATGGGGCTGTTTTGTCACACCCCCACCCTGGGAATGTAGAATAATCCTCTGGGGTGAGGGTCCTCTAGCTTCACTGGTTTCCACCCTCTGTGCCCTCCACTAACTTCAGATCCAAGACACAGCCAAGGTCCACAGCAATGGTAAAATGGGTAGGGTGTTTGCCTTGCACGTAGCCAACCAGAATTTGATCCTCGGGGCCGGAGTGATAGTCCAGCTGGTAGGGCGTTTGCTGTGCCAGCCCGGGTTCGATCCCCCGGCATCCCATATGGTCCCCCAACACCGCCAGGAGTAATTCCTGAGTGCAGAGCCAGGAGTAACCCCTGAGCATCGCTGGGTGTGACCCAAAAAGCAAAAAAAAAAAAAGAATTCGATCCTCTGCACCCCACATGGTTGCCTGAGCCTGCCAGGAATGATCCCTGAGTGCAAATCCAGGAAGATAGAAGGCAGGGAGGAAGGGACAAAGGGAAGAAGGAACAAAGGGAGGGAGGAGGGGGTGATGGGTGGAGGGAGGGAAAGAAGAATGGAGAGGGGAAGAGAGAAAGCAAAAAGAGAAGGGAAGGCAGGAAGGAAGGGAGGGAGGGAGAGAAAGAGGAAGGAAAAGGAAGGAAGGAGGGAGGGAGAGAAAGAGGAAGGAAAGGAAGGAAGGAGGGAGGGAGAGAAAGAGGAAGGAAAGGAAGGAAGGAGGGAGGGAGGAAAAGAGGGAGGGAGGGAGGGAGGGGAGGGAAAGAGGGAGGAGGGAGGGAGGGAGAGAGGGAGGGAAAGAGGGAGGAGGGAGAGAGGGAGGGGAGGAAGGGAGGGAGGGAGGGGGAACGAAGGAAGGAAGGAAGGACCCCCAGCTCCCCAACCCTCAGCTAAGACACCCTGTAAGTGATCCTGCAAGTGACCACAGGTGGACACCCTGTAAGTGAGCTTGGCTTGATCTCTCTAGTTCCCCATGCAACAGGACAGGCTGAGGGCAGGTGAGATCCAAGAGCGAGGAACTCAAAGAAAGGCAAGTTCTGAGCAGAAGGAGTAGTACAGCAGGTAGGGACCTGAGCCAACACCTCCCCAGCACCAAGAGTAAGCCCTGAGCTTTGAGTATGACTCCCAAAGCCAAAACTTCCAGACCAGTCACTGGCTTCCCTGAGGCAAGTTACCTCTGAGGGCCTCAGACTCTATCTGCACAGTGGGCCCTGGGAACTCTGAGAAGCTGCCTTTTATGGAAGAACAGATGGACAGCAGACAGAGACAGCTCAAAGCTAAAACCCTCCAACACCCCACCATCACCCCCGCCCTGGGCCATGTTCTGCTTTCTAGAACAAAGCCCAGCAGCCAAGAAAGGAAAGGCACATCCCTCCAGGCCACGGGTAAGCCAGCAGAGTTGACTGAAAGCAAAGTTGCCCACATTTCTTGGCTAGTGGAGAAGATATTTGAGTGTAGGTCTTTCCTGAAGCATGTGCCTAGGTGAATATTTTGGGACCAGAGCAGCTCTTGGGCCTGACTCCTCTGGCATCAGGAATCTGTGAGCTCAGAAGACCACCTTCATTGACTATGGATGGGGCTCATCCCTACCACTTGATAATACGTGTACCTTGTATATGTGAGGTCTTTAGTTTGGTCCCCAGCCACAGGTGCCACCCAGCTAAACACTACCAGAAATGCCCCCCCCATAACAGTTATAATAATAATACGAGAGGCCGAAGCAATAATATAGCAGGCAGACCTTGCACATGGACAATCAGGGTTCAAATCCCAGCATCTCATATGGTTCCCCAGGACCACTGGAAGTGATTCCTGAGTACAGAGCTAAGAGAAACCCCTGAGAATCACTGCATGTGGCCCAAACCCAAAATATAAAGAAGAAAACCCACATAATATGACCAGGACAATTTTGTTGTTGTTGTTTTTAAGCTACTCCCAGTGGTGCTCAGGAGTTACTTCAGCATCTGCACTCAGGAATTACCCTGATGGTGCTCAGGAGACCATAGAGGGTGTTGGGGATCAAACCGTGGTTGACTGAGTTCAAGGCCCTACCTGCTATATTATCTCCCTGGCCCTGGATCAAGATGTGAAAAAAGAAGAAGAATGTAATATTCTGTGATCTGTAGTGACGGGAGCATACGCCTAATCAGAGGGCTCCTGGAAGTTGTGGCCCCCTTTGTATCCAAGGATGCTGCCTGACCCTGGAAATGGGCCCTGCTCATTCCTGGGGATGTTGTCTCAGCAGGCCTCCTTGTGTGGTGGCCAGCCCCCACACCAGAATAGCTGGCAACCCTGAAGACCAGAGCATCTCTTCCCGCCAAGCTTCCACAGTACTTGAGGCAGCCTGACTCAGGCACCCCTGATTCTGAGCCTGTGACCAGTATCACAGGACTCAGCTAGATTGAGATGTTCAAGCCTCTCCTGGAATGGTACGAGTGTGGGGCCAAGAGGAGTTAACCCCATGAGCAGGATCGGTGGTAGGGATGAGATGTGCCAGAAGGAGGAAAAGCTGACCCCTTCTACAATGACCAACCTTGAATCTGAAAGCAATCAACAGTAGACTTTAGGCTCTGTTTGCCCACCATGTGGAAGTTCTTAGTTTCCTGCCATCAGAAGGACAAATACCGGATGAACTCACTTATTTGTGGCCTTCATAAGGAAAACAGGAGGGAATGCATGATGAAAAGGGGTACAGCCAATTACCCTTGACCCTTGATCATAGAAGTGAGAAAGGCAGGGACTGAAAGGGGAAGAATAAGAAGTGATTGGCAGGAGGTAGGGGCAGCGGCTTTGGCCCAATTGGTTGTATGTATCTAAACTGTCAGGGATACTGTAAGCAGGAGACTCAGATGACACAAACTCAAAACTGTGCTTGTCAGGAGCTGCAGTGATGGTACAGATAGTACAGAAAGGAGTTTTCCTTGCACATGGCCAACCCAAGTTCGATCCTCGCATCCCATAAAGGTCCTCCTAGCACTGTCAGGAGTGATTCTGATTACAGAGCCAGGAGTAAGCCCTGAGCATGGTTAGGTGTGGCCCCAAAACAAAATAAAAATGTGCTTGTCAGGGAGGCAGACTAGGGGTGGGAGGGAACCTGAGGACATTGTAGAGAGAAATTGACCCTGGTGCTAGGATTGGTGTCGGAGCATTAAACATTAATACCTGAAACTCAACTATGAGTAACTATAGAAATCATGATGCCTTAGTATTTAATTAAAAATTAGAAGCCAGGGGGTCAGAGTAATAGCATGGCGGGTAGGGCATTTGCCTTGCATGCGGCCGACCCGGATTCCATCCCCAGCATTCCATATGGTCCCCTGGGCACCGCCAGGAGTAATTCCTGAGTGAAGAGCTAAAAAGTAACTCTTTTTTTTTTTTTTTGCTTTTTTGGGTCACACCCGGTAATGCTCAGGGGTTTCTCCTGGCTCTACACTCAGGAATTACGCCTGGCGGTGCTCGGGGGACCATATGGGATGCCGGGATCGATTTTATTATACTACCATGATATATACAATTACAAAGATGCTCATCTTTGTGTTTCAGTCATACAGTGTTCCAGCACACATCCCTCTACCAGTGTCCATTTTCCACCACCAATGTCTCCTGATTCCCTCTCTACTCCCCAGCCTACCTCTATGGCAGACCCTTTGCCTCCTCTCTCTCTCTCTATCTCTCTCTCTTCCTTCTCTTACACATTGTGGCTTACACTAAATACATTTAAAGGTTATCACATTTATTCCTTTTCCTACATTCAATGCTCAGTTCTAGGCTGGTATTATTATTTTCAACAATTATTAGTACACTGTTCCTTTGTCTTACCCAACCTCTGAGTCCCACACACATTCTATTTCACAACTGACAAGACCTTCTGATCCATGTTTTGCCAGGCTTTGGATATTGGTAACATATTATATTTTTTTAATATACCACAAATAAGTGCAGTCATTCTATATCTGTCCTTGTCCCTCTGGCTAATTTCAGTCAGCATAATCCTCTCCACGTCCATCCATTTATAGGAGAATTTCATTACTTGTTTATTCCTAATAGCTGTGTAGTATTCCATCGTGTAGATGTACCACAAGTTTCTTTATCCAGTCATCTGTTCTGAGGCACACCTGTTGTCCCCAGATTCTGACCATTCTGAATAGTACTTCTATGAACATAGAAGTGTAGATGATGTTTCATGCGGTGTTTTTGGCCCCCAGATATATTCCTAGGAGTGATATTGCTTGGTCAAATGGGAGCTCAATTTCTAGTTTTGGGAGGAATATCCGAATACTTTTTTTCCAAAACAATATTTTCCAAAAAATATTGTATTCCCAAAAGTCTGTACAAGTTGACATTCCCACCAACAGTGGATGAGAGTCCCTTTTTCCATGCATCAATGGCAGCACTTGTTGTTCTTGCACTTTTGAATATGTGGTGTGAGATTAAACTTCATTGTTGTCTTGATTTGCATCTAGAAACCCTAAAAACTCTACCAAAAAGCTCCTAGAAACAATAGATACCTATAGTAGAGTGGTAGGGTACAAATCAATACCCAAAAAGTCAATGACTTTCCTATATACAAATAACAAAAAGAGAATAAAGGTATATTAAGAAAACAACCCATTCACAATTATGCCACAGAAAATCAAATACCTAGGAATCAGCTTAAATAAGATTGTTAAGGACTGTAAAAAAAAAACTACAAACGCTGCTTCAAGAAATAAAAGAGTATACGAGGAAATGGAAAAACATTCCCTGCTTATGGATTTGCAGAATTAACAATGTCAAAATGGTTATACTCCATAGAGCTTGATACAGATTCAATGTGGTCCCTATAAGGATACCTATGACATTCTTCAAAGAAATTAACTTATTTCTTTAAAATAAATTTAACAAACAACCACTCCTGAAATTTGTAGGAATAATAAACCCCACACATAGCTAAAGCAATCCTTGTGAAAAAGAAGACAGAGGCTTCTTCAACAAGTGTTGCTGGGAAAACTGGGCAGCTACATGAAAAAATGAATTTGGACCTCTGTCTAACACCATGTGCAAAACTCAGATGAAAGTGGATTAAACATCTCAATATCAGACCTGAATCCATAAAGTATGTTGAAAAAATATAGGATAAACCTTCCACTACATTGAAGCTAAAGTCATTTTTAAAGTTGAAAAACTACTAACAAAGCAATTGGAAGCAAAAATAAACATATAGGACTACATGAAACTGAAATGCTTTACCTCAAAAGAAACAGTGACCAAGATACAAAGACAGTCCACAGAGTGGGAAAGAATATTAACCTGATACCTATTTGATAAGAAGTTAATATTGTGTATATATTAACTCATATACTCATGAACACTGGTAGAACTTTACAAGAATAAAGCAGCCAACCCCATCAAAAAAAAGGGGAGAAGATATGAACAGAAACTTCAACAAAGAAGAAATCCAATGATTAAAGGTATATGAAAAAATGCTCATCATCACTAATCATCAGGTACATGCAAATACATGTGATATTTTATAAACTGATTTTATTTTATGCGTAGTATAGAATTAACTTTAAATAAAATATTTAGTTTATATAGAGTTTAATATAAAAGTAAAAGAATGTAGGAAATATCCAAGCATATTTGAAATAGTCCATTTCTGTAAATAAAAAATATAACAAACTTACTGATAGAGGATGACTGTCACTGTAGCACTGTCTTCCCATAGTTCATCAATTTGCTTGAGTGGGCACCAGTAATATCTCCATACATCCTGTCGTAAGCAAGTGTAACCCAAGGGCAACTGCTTCCTCCAAGGACGGGAAGAGCCTCAAACCATTCTTCAGGTCATGGAATTGAGGTCCATAATTGTTACTCTCAGAGGGGTGGGTAGAATATACAGTATTCTACCCACCAGTACAGTTATTCTTCCAGGACAGTAAGTCAAGAAAAAGGTATAAAGATTGCAAAGAGCCAAGGTGGGGCTGAGCAACAGTACCAAGGCAGGCTGCTGCCTTGCA
The DNA here is from genome assembly GCA_021461705.1 of Cryptotis parvus. Taxonomy (NCBI): domain Eukaryota; kingdom Metazoa; phylum Chordata; class Mammalia; order Eulipotyphla; family Soricidae; genus Cryptotis; species Cryptotis parvus. The sequence goes on from JAJIBD010002339.1 coordinate 52,602, forward strand.
CTCAGGTGACCGGAGTTCAATCCCTGGTACCCCATATGGTCACCCACAGCCCTGCCAGGACTGATCCCTGGATGACAGCAAGTCAAATTGTAGAATCATAGACATAGAACATATTGATATCATCTTCGTGATATCAAAAATACTCAACAGGAAGGCCTGCCTGCCTGCCTGGCTGCCTGCCTGCCTGGCACGCGATATAGGGTCCAATGGAAATGTTACTGGCGCCCGCTCGAGCAAATCGATGAATAACCGGATTCAAGTGATCAAATGATCAAGTGATCAATTGTTACTAGTTTTTGGCATGACAAATAAAACACGGGTAGCTTGCCAGGCTCTGCCGTGTAGATGGTATACTCTAAATAATAGTATTATCCCTTGACAAATTAGAATAGCCCCTAATCCTAATCAAGGGAACAGAACTCATAGCAAACATTGTTTTAACAATGAAAAAATTATGTCCACATGCAGTATAATAAAAAATATATATAACAAAACATTAACCCTCTCTTCTTGTTCGTCAACATACCTGGATCCTAACCAGTGCAGTACGTCAAGAAAAAGGTATAAAAGATTGCAAAGAGCCAAGGTGGGGCTGAGCAACAGTACAATGAAGTTTACTTTTTTTTTTTTTTTGCTTTTTTGTGTCACACCAGCGAAGCTCAGGAGTTACTCATGGCTCTTTGCTCAGGAATTACTCCTGGTGGAACTCAGGGGACCATATGGGATGCCAGGGTTCAAACCCGGGACAGCTGCGTGCAAGGCAAATGCCTACCCTCTGCTCTATTACCCTTGCATGCAGGTGACCGGAGTGCAATCCCTAGTACCCCATATGGTCACCCGCAGCCCTGACAAGGACTGATCCCTGGATGACAACAAGTCAAATTGTAGAATCATAGACATAGAATATATTGATATCATCTTCATGATATCAAAAATACTCAACAGATATTTCTTTCTTTATTAGTACAATGAGACAAATCATATACTCACCACTGAACTATGAGAAAATCTAGTAGAACCATATACTTACTGAGGAGAACATTTTAGTATTGTAGTAAAAATAAAGCTATTTTTATATGAAACAGAAAGTCTCATCATATCCAAATTGTTAATGCCTAATTTCGTTCTAAGACATAAGGAAACTTTGTGAAAAAAATTTAGTAATTACATGAAGGTGAAATATCACTTAATATAAATATGATGCTCAGTTTGTACTTTATATCATTTTTCTGTATCTTAGTGCAAAATTATCATCAACACATAATCACGACACCATATATTTTAGTAATCTTGACACTATTTCTTTCTTAAAAGCTTCATGTTACCCATACAGTATACTTTTTGTGAATAGTTTTGTTATAATTTCTAAATGCAGTATTTTATTCCATGCCATTTTAAATTATTTCATTACATTGGAAGGCAGCCTCTGCAGTGGTGCTCCTGAGTTCCAGCATGTGTGGTGACACTGAACCAGTAGTTATTTTGTCCCAGTGTGTATAGTGCACAGTGAGACTGGGAAGCATAGGACCACACTCTGAGGTGCTTAGGAAGTCACACGCCTGGGGCATTGACCTCAAGAGCAAATCCTCACATAATCTACTCCTGAGCTTCACCTGACCTCTATGCTGTGTTTGAGATTACAGCACCAGAATATGAGCCAGGTGTTATGTTTCACATGCTGAAGTCAATGCCTGATACTCTTGAGGGATTATTAAAAAATTCAAATGTGTTAAGAATAGTTTATAAATATGATAGGCATTAATGTTTAACACCAGTAAAGATGGCTTTTGTTTTGCAATGTGAAAGTGAAGCTAGTTTGCAATCAGCGGGTCGGGGAGCAGCATGTCCACAGCAGGCTGTGAACCAGAGCTGGAGGGGGATCCAGCCAGGTTTACAAACTGCCATGGCCTGGACGAAGCCACCAGTGCAGCATTTCTGCCTTTGCTTCCTGAGTCCCTCTGTAGCTTTTCCCCAAGGCTCACAAATTAAAGAAAAAAAAATTTAAATACAAAAAAGTTAATTAAAATAAATTAAACAGTTAATTTATTTATACTTCTGCATACTATAGCTTTATTACACCCATTTTTTTAGCTTTCATTTTATTTTTATTTTTTTTTATTTTCACAATTACAAAGATATACAATTGAAATGTTCATATTTGGGTTTTGGTCATACAGTGTTCCAGCACCCATCCTGCCACCAGTGCCCATCTCCCACCACCAACATCCCGGTTCCCTCCCCCCTCCCCAGCCTTCCTCCATGGCAGGTTCTTTATTTCTTTCCCTTTCTCTCTCTTTCTCTTTTCCTTCCCTTCCAGACTATGGATTACAGAACATACATTAAAAGGTTGTCATGTGTATCCTTTTGCCTCTATTTAATGCTCAGTTCTAGGTTGGCATTAGTACCCTCGACAATTGTTAGCACACTGTTCCATTTTCTGTCTTACCTAGACTCTGACTCCCACACATTTGTGACAATTTCTACCTTTGACAAGACCTCCTGATATATGTTTCACTTGACCTTGGATATTGGTATCATAATATGTACATTTATATTTATGCTATGCAAATAAATGTAGTCATTCTGTATCTGTCTCTCTCCTTCTGGCTAATTTCACTCAACATAATCTTCTCCATGTCCATCCATTTATAGGCAAATTTTATAACTTCATTTTTCCTAACAGCTGCATAGTATTCCATTGTGTAGATGTACTAAAGCTTTTTATCCAGTCATCAATTTTCGGGCACTCTGGTTGCTTCCAGATTCTGGCTATTGTGAATAATGCTGCTATGAACATAAAAGTAGGGGTGGTGTTTCTGCTGCGGATTTTTGGTTTCCCAGAGTAGATTCCCAGGAGTGGTATGGCTGGATCAAATGGAAGTTCAATTTCTAGTCTTTGGAGGAATGTCCATATTGTTTTCCAGAAAGGTTGTACCAGTCGGCATTCCCACCAACAATGGATGAGTGTCCCCTTCTCCCCACATCCACACCAGCACTTGTTGTTCTTGCTCTTTTGAATATGTGCCAGTCTCTGTGTATTACACCCATTTTTTCCACATAGATTTGGGGGCACATCTCATCTGTTCTCAGGACTTACTCCTGGCTCTGTGCTCAGAGTTCACACCTGGCCAGGTGGTAGGGAGCTAAAGGGGTGATAGAAATTGAACCTGTGTTAGTTAAGTGCAGGACAAGCCTTCTCCCACTGTACAGTCACACTAAACTTTTTAAGGCTTTGTTTTAAAGCACTGAAGTGTTATAACAACAAAGTTGTATAAAAGGAAAAAAAAATAATTTTCTTGCTATCATATGTTTATATGTGTCATGCATCGTGTAGTACTATCACTAGAGGGAAATGCATAAAAATGGAAAAAACATAAAATCAGAAAAATGTGTTTGTCTTCTTTGCTTCCCTCTATTTTTTCTCAGTGATTCTTTCAATTCACTTCATCTCTAGGTAATTATACTCCTTCCTACTCAGAAGGTTATAAAAAGTAACCATCACTCTTCAACAGTTTAATATGCTACTATTACACAGGAATAGGCTTCTTGATTTTCAGAGAAAGAAATATGCTGTGGAAAAAGGCAATTTATAATAGTTATGGTTGGTTTTTTTTAATTTATTAACTTAAAATATGATTTTTATATGCGATAAAAGAGATTATATGCATCCATTTGTACCCTTTGATCATTTCACTAACTGCTAAAGATGATAAAAATTTGGTGGGGATTCGTAATATTTTAGCAATAACATTCCAAATTTTATTGCACACATTAAATATTTTATAATAATTGATTATTTTGTAGCTCTTTATGGACATGTATCTAATGATCCAATGAAGTTTACTTTTTTTTTTTTTTTTTTTTTTTTGCTTTTTGTGTCACACCAGCGAAGCTCAGGGAGTTACTCATGGCTCTTTGCTCAGGAATTACTCCTGGTGGAACTCAGGGGACCATATGGGATGCCAGGGTTCAAACCGGGACAGCTGCGTGCAAGGCAAATGCCTACACTCTGGTCTATCACCCCAGTCCCCAATGAAGTTTTCTGATTGGCAAATAAATTTCAAAAGTACTGCTATTACTAATAAGAAAATTCCATTTACAATAAAAAAAGTTAAAATAACAGACAATTTTTAGAAACTTGAAATGAAATGGGATAATTATACATTAATAATAGGATTATAAACTTGTGCCAACATTTTAAGTGGGATATGTTTTCAGCATTATTTGGAAAATTTGCATATAGGAAATTTACTCAGAATTGTTCTAAGTATAAATATGTGAAAAGTGACAGAACCAGACATGGATACAAATATAACATCAAAATAATTCGTTTCACATGCTCTTGATCTCAGATTGTATTTATTTATTTGTTTGTTTGTTTATTTTGGATGCTATTTAAACCCCATGATTTACAAAGTTGTTCACCATACAGTTGTTTTATTTTTTTTTTACTTTTTCAATTTTTTTAATTTATTTTTTATTTTTTATTATTATTGTTTTAATTATTTATTATACCACCGTGAGGCATACAATTACAAAGGTGTTCATAATTGGTTCTTGGTAATACAGTATACCAGCACCCATCCCTCCACCAGTGCCCCATTTCCACCACCAATGTACCCCACCCCCTCCCGCCCACTCCCAGGCTGCCCTCAATAGCAGGTACCCCAGTATCCTCTCTTTCTCTCTCTGTCGCTGCATCTCTCTCCCTCTTCGTTTACACATTGTGGCTAGCCCTGCAGATATTTAGAGTTTATCACTTAAGTCTCTTTCATACAGTTGTTTTAGGTACTCAAATTCTACCACCAGTCCCACCACCAATGTGCTCTTACAACTTTATATTGCTTATTATGACATGTATCTCATAATGATGTTACTAAAGGTGTGACATTTTTACTCAGCTGTTACTAACAAGTCCAAGCTCGCAGAGCAGTGCAGAGAAGCAATCAAGGAAGACCTCAAAGAGAGAAGAGCAGAAATACTGCCCGATGTAACACAAGCCAGGAAAAGCATTCACAATGCCTGCCTGTCCTTCACCAATTGTAAGACCAAGACAACTGCTCTCCGATGTCCTGATGGATCAATCACATCTTCCAGAAAGGCAATGGAGAAGATTATCCATGACTTCTACTCAGATCTCTTTGACAGCCATGTCCACCTACACACATACCAAATTCCGCAGGATGGATATGTCGTTACCAACGTTCTCCCTTCTGAAATCCAACATGACATTTTGTTGGTAAAGAAGCGAACAGCACCCGGCCCAGACAAAGTCAGACCCGAACACCTGAAGAATCTGCCATCAATACTCATCAATACACTGGCTCAGCTCTTCATATGCTACCTGTCTGAATGCAAGGTGCCCTCCCAATAGAAAACCAGCAAGACATTTCTACTATTCAAGAAGGGAGACATCTATGACATTGGCAACTATCGTCCCCTCTGCCTGTTGTCCTTCATATACAATGTGTTCACTCAATCATCCTGAACAGGATTGGCAAAACATTAGGTGAAGGGAAAACCATGCAAGCAAGTTGGCTTCCAAAAAGGATTCAGCACAGTCAACTATATCCACAAGGTAACCAAGCTCATTGAGGTTTTTAGGGAGTTAAAGATGCCGCTCTGTCTAATGTTCATTGATTTAAGAAAGTCTTTGATTCTGTTGAGGGTGAAGCAGTCATTGAGGTCTAAAACCTGAGCTGCACAGGAGGAAGAGAGTGACATGGACTGCCTTCAAGAGCATGAAAAATCCATAAAAGGACAAAGAACCTCCGACTCGGGCACGGGCACATTTCTTCAACTCCACCATTCTCTCTGCATTAACATACGCCTCAGAGATCTGGGCCCTAAGAAAGCAGTATGAGAATACTATTCAGTTCTCCCAAAGAGGAATCGAAAGAGCTATGCTTTTGCCTTTCTCTCTCTTGGGTGACTAGACTGTATGACCAAAACCCAAACATGAACTTTTTTAATTGTATATCTTTTATTTGTATATCTCACGGTGGTATAATAAAATACTTAAAAAAAAAAAAAAGAAAGAGCTATGCTTGGAATATAACGCTTCACTCAAGTGAAAGAAGGAATCGGAGCTCCGACCTCCTTCTCTGTTCCAGAGTCAGGGGCGCTGTCTCGTTTGCCAAGGCATCGAAAATCAGATGGGCTGGACATGTAATGCGATTTGGAGACGACCTCTGGACTAGAGCCGTTACCAACTGGATTCCACGGGACCTCAAAAGATAACATTTGGGGCCGGAGCGATAGTCTAGCGGGTAGGGTGTTGGCCTTGCATGCGACCAGCCTGTGCCGTCCTGGGTTCGATCCCCACATCCCATATGGTTCCCCGAGCACCGCCAGGAGTAATTTCTGAGTGCAGAGCCAAGAGAAACCCCTGAGCATTGCCGGGTGTGACCCAAAGAAAAAAAAAAAAAAAAAAAAAAGATCACATGGCCGCCCACCCACAAGATGGTCAGACTTCTTCGTCAAGACCCTGAAGGAACGGCTTGAGGCTCTTTGTATTCCTGAAGCAACAGGTGCCATTGGGCTACACTGGCAGGTGATAGGGTCAAATAGAAATGTTTCTGGCGCCTGCTCGAGCAAATTGATGAATAATGGGAAATCAAGTGATCAAGTGATGAAAATTTTTGGAGGCAGACACACCAGTTGATGACCTGTAGTGACTCCTGATTCTTCACTCAGAATTATGTAGCTCAGGCACTTGCTAGATAATTATACAGTCTAAAACAAATTATATGATTATTTTTGATAAACAACTTTAAATTGTATATTTTTCTCCAGCGTTATTTATGGTTTCTTAGATATTTATATTTTTGTTATTTATTGTTACTTAGATTTGTTGTTTGGGCCACTTCTGTGACTAGAGAAAAGACTGGTGGCACTCTGTGAACCATATATGATATCAGGATTTAAACTTTTATACTGATTGCTGACAGATAGTAGCAAGTCCCTTAACCTCTGTATACCATCGCTTGGGTCCTGAGTCTTTCTTTTTTTTTTTATTTTTATTTTTGGGTGACACTTAGCAATGCTCAGGAGTTACTCCTGGCTCTTCCCTCAGGAATAACTCCTGGCAGTGCTCAGGGGACCATATGGGATGCCAGGGATGGAACCCAGGTCAGCCGCATGCAAGGCAAACACCCTACCTGCTGGACTTTTTTTAGACACTGGATTATGAGTGGAGATTATGAGTGGAGATGAGATATCCAATATGGCTTCATTCAAATATTTTAGTAGGGATGGGCTAAAAATCTGGGATCTTGAGACAATCAGAATTTTCACTTTGTGTGACTTTGTGTTGCACACACAAATTGCTTAATTTAATTGCTTTGTATTGCACACACAGAGTCACAAACATCAGAACTTCCGAGGCCTTTAGAAGCACACAATGAGTTGAACTAGCACCATATTCTTTCAAACTTATTTAATTAAGAAATTTGTCTACCCTATCCAGATCCAGTGTGTCAGGAGACCTCGTTTACTATGGCATGCTTTAGAGAGGAGCTACCATAAAAGCTAAGAGCATCTTGAATTTGAGATGCTTGTCAGTCACCTAGGTTAGAGATGTCAAAGATCGTGAGATAAATGAATTGAGATTTTGCTACTCTCTGGTTTGAGAGAAAAAATTGAATCATATTTTGACATATTGAATATATTAATTTACTAAGAGAATAATTTATAGTTTACTAAGGCTTGAAAGAATTTTTATTGCAGGTTTTAAAAATTTTGTGTACTTGTGATATTACTTGGGGGAGAGAGAAATACAGAGAGATAGAGGAGAAAGAGAAAATGAAATGTATGAAATGTACATGTATGAAAGAGTCAGTTGTACTACATTGTCTTTACATGTCATTGTGTTATTTAGCTGACATGATTAGAAATGAAAGCTACATGGTGTGTTCAAGCTGGATTATATATTTTAAAATAAAATGAGCATTTCTGTCAGTGATTTAGTTCATACTTAGGACTTTGATATGTTTTCATTGATCACATGATATTGAGTGGTTTTAGGTATACTGTCTCTTCATAGCTTCTGGCTATTAACATTCTCATCACTTCTATTCATATGACCTGGGAAATTTTATCTTTGCAAAGTAACTTGTGCAATAAAAATTGGAGTAATTTACATATAAATGCATCATATATGTAATTATATCTTGTGTGCTGTATATGTATCTGAAGTTTCTGTAATAAATCATTAAACTAAGTGACTTGGAAAAATGCATTATTCTAAATTTCTGAAAAGCAAAATACAACGATTCTCAAGATGCCTAAAGCAAAGTGTTATTAGGGAAAGTTACCTTTGGAGTAATATGGGAAATTTATTTATTTGCCTTTTCTTGCCATTTCTTTTTTAATATTCCTTATCAAAAAATCAATAAAAATAGTCCCTATTTTGCAATACATGTCTTGTTTTTCTGTAGTCAATACCTATATATCTTATTTTTGAAAGTTCCACTATGATTCAATTTAGGGTGTAAGATTAGGGAATATCAGAAAATGTCTGATATTTCTAAATTTAATAACAACTGCAAAGTCTGTGTCTTTGAAAATTTGATTACATTAGGTATAAATAAGCATTAAATTATATATATAGAAGCATTCATAAGTATTAGTAATTAGAGCATTGGTATCTTCCTCACACCATAAAAATATTAATCACTTGTATCACTTGTCTTCCCATTGTTCATCGATTTGCTTGAGTGTGCGCCAGTAACGTCTCCATTCATTGGGAATGAGGTCCATTATTTTTCCTATTTTTTGGTATATCAAGTACACCACAGGTAGCTTGCCACCCTTGCTCTGGGTTCATCCCAGGGGGCCCAGTCTTTATATCAGACCATCAACCATCCATGGGGAAGAGCCCTGGGTCTAGCCCTGTCTCCTGTCTGCCACTTGCAGCTGGGTACTGCAGCCACACCTGCAACACCTCAAGAGCAGTTGAGTAAAAATGAGTAAAATTAATACTTAATATTTTAAATTTCAATAATAGCTATATTTTGTAAATGTTATTGTGTTGGAGTCGGAGTGATAGTACAATGAGTATGGCATTTGCCTTCCATCTGGCTGACCAAGGTACGATAGCTGGCATTCCATATGGTCTCCTGAGCACCACCAGGAATAATTCCTATGTGCAGAGTCAGGAGTAAAACCTGAGCATTGTGGGTTTGACCCAAAAATAAAAAGAAATGTTACTTTCTTTACCCAGAAATATTAGCACAAAACTGAATTTATTCAATACAATAAATGCTGGATTTAGAAGTGATTACAACAGTATGCCACCCGCACGGCAGAGCATGGCAAAGCCTCCCGTGTCGTATTTGATATGCCAAATACCAGTAACAATTATAGACCTCATTCCCATGACCTGGTAATGGTTTGAGGCTCTTTATGTTCTTGGAGCAAGCAGATGCCCTTGGGCTCTACTAGCATGAGACAGGCCATATGGAGATGTTACTGGTGCCCGCTCGAGCAAATCGATGATAAACTGGAAGACAGTGACAGTGACAGTGACAATGTTACTGGAACTGAACATTTTCAAGCATTCATCTAAGTTTTTAAATAGATATGGAGAAACTTTTAGGAAGAAATGTGAAAGTTCCCATCACAAAATTTTATTTTGCAATAGACACAAGTTATTTTCATCATGTTAAAACTACTCACATTTTTCCAGTCTGTTTTGCATAAATATGAAGACATATATACAAAATATAAACATAGAAAAATAGCTTATAAACCAAAGAGCGTATTGAGAGTGCTCTCTCCTCCTAAAATAATAATAACTTTATGAAACATGGTGAAACTTTCAAGAAAAATAAACACTTGTTTTGGACTCCCAAAGGTCAGCTCTGAATATTTGTAGGTTATTGATATTTGTTTTAAGGTTTCTGAAGGTTGCAATAATATTTGAAATGACATAATTTTTTGGCAGTAGTGAATATATTTTAGTGCATTAGAAAGAACTGGAATCAGTAGCCACAATGGTCAATGGCACTGCAGGAAATATGTTTCTATTTTATCAAATGTTAAACTAAAAAAAAATACATCTTCAAAGGAACAGCTGTTTATGCTATGCTTTTGTCACAGTGACAAAGGGAAGCTCTATCCATTATAAATGCTAAATCCATAAATCTCTTGGAGGAAATTTCTTTGAGAGAAAGAGGACAGATTCAACTCTTTGGTTGCCATTTTAGGTAAAACAGTTTTAGATAAATATAAGAAGAGAGACAGAAGGAGAATGAAATGCTTATGGTAACATAATTGTACTGCTGACAAATAATATGAATAAAATTTGGTAATGGTAAATTTGAATATCAATTTACTTGGGATTCCAACGTAAAATAAACAAGTTGTAATTCTCATTTTAGCAGGTATGTTTAGAATTACTACAAATTTTCTGATAACCAAATATATAAATGAGATCGCGAGTAATACTGCAATTCAAGATAGAGTAAGGACATGTGTGTTAAATGTGGAAATTTTAGTGAAGTCAAATCCAAATATATATTTATGAGAAGAGTATGTACATATCAGTCATTTTTCCCCGTATGTTTTACATATTAGAGGAAAATAGCCAAAGGAAATGATCTGTTTATACTGGCATTGGGAAACAATGCTATTGTCTATAGCAGATCAGGCTTCTCTTATATTTAACCATTTCATTGCATATTGACCAATTTGATTGTTTCCACACAAATTACAATTTGCTTTAAAGGTTTCTTTGAACTCCAGTGCATTTCCCTCAAGTTTAGATGACTCATAGTACCATTAAATTAGCAATAACTATGACACCATTCAAACAATTGCCTCTTAGAGGGATATTGGCCTTACATGGTTCATTCAGCTTCTAGAGTATGTGTGGTCCATACAGGTACCTAAAATCTCTTAATAGAATTCAGATAAGTCTACTAAGGTAGCTTGTTGGTGTGGTCTACTTCTTTGTGTCATTGCTTAAAAAGGTTTCTGGGAATCTCTTCAAAATAAATTGCTTGCATTTTCATATTTGTTTAAGGCGCAGCATCTGGAGGGGATTCAAACTACGATAAGTGCTATTGGAAGTAGATCTGAGAATCAATTCTCAAAATGGAATTTTAGAATGGTTTCATCTCACTGACTGGCCAGCAAGCTAAGCTATGAAAACACTGAGTATAGCATGCTATTAAATCCAAATTATTTCTGAATAATGATGAAATTATACAATTTTATGCAATAAGTATAGTAGTTGAGAGATATAATTGTGATTTTGAGTATAAGAACTCAAATTTTCTAGTTTCTAAATGCATGGCATGAAACGATTTATGAAATAGTATAAAAGCTCCAGAATCAGCAACAATGTTTTAAAGAAAAGCTCTCTTTCCTTGGCGCCTTGGATAAATTTTATTAAACATCATAACTAGTGAACCTTTTTAGGAAGTTGTGTTTCCCTTCTTGTATTTTATCTTCTCACTTTGCTGAACCAGGCTTCGGCTGCTAGTGTAGAGAAAGGCTTGTCTTTAACAAGGAACAAAAATAAGGTTTTAAGTAATTCAAATTATGTCTTTATCATTTCTTTTTTGATATCTGTGGCAATAGATTAGCAGGAAAGTAATATAAAATATATATTACTATATTATATCGAATAAATTGCTCTGATGTTTCTAAGGAAATAAGTTTGTTGGTGTCTAATGGGATAAAAGAGTATATATGTACTCAGAAATTCAAGGTTATTTGCCGCTTTGAAACAGTGATAACATAAATGGAAAATGGTGACAAGAAATTTCTAGACTATAGCAAAACAAAAATTGTCTAAATTTCTTAGCTATATAGACTTTGGTTACCTTACTAGGAAAGCAACCTAAAGAAACATAACTGCTGATCATTGAAGGAATTTCAAATGGATAAGTAAAGAGACTGTATTATGGAGGAAATATATGATTAGTATAATTCAGATACTTAATAACAACTGTTTATCAAATAAATCCTTCAATAAACATTAGTTTAAAAAAGCTATTGTGGTTGTCCTGTATCTTGTTAAACCAATGATAGAAAGTCAATGTAGTGTATCACTGGAGCAAAAAAAAAAAACAACATTATCATTTTTGTATATTTTAATTATCATATTAAATATATTCAATATAGTCTAGTATTCAAACATTCACTCCTGCCTTGGTTAACCTTAGAGATTTTACAATTTTGGGAAATAAATCTAAAACTAAAGGTTACCCTTCAAAGTAACTTCTATTCGAATGTCTTTGAAGCCACGTCCACCTACCCACAAACCAAATTCCACAGGATGGATGAGTCGTTTCCAATGTTCTGAAATTTGACATGCCATTTTGTTGGTAAAGAAGCACACAGCACCCGAACCAAACAAAGTCAGACCTGAACACCTGAAGAATCTGCTGTCAGTACTCATCAATATACTGGCTCGGCTCTTCACACACTACCTGTATGAATACACGGTGCCCTCCCAATGGAAAACCAGCAGGACAGTTCTACTGTTCAAGAAGGGAGACATCCACAACATTGGCAACTATCGCCCCATCTGCCTATTGTCTGTTATCTGCAAGCTGTTCACTTGAGTCATCCTGAACAGGATTGGCAGAACATTAGATGAAGGACAACCATGCGAGCAAGCTGGCTTCCGAAAAGGATTCAGCACAATCAACCATATCCACACTGTAACCAAGCTCATTGAAGTTTTTAGGGAGTTCAAGTTGCCGCTGAGTCAAATGTACATTGATTTAAAGAAAGCCTTTGATTCTGTTGAGGGTGAAGCAGTCACCGAAGCCCTAGTCAAACAGGGCGTTCAAACTCAACACAAGATCCTTTGTAAACTGTATTGCGGATTCACCACCAGGATCTCACATTCTACAAGGAAGTGATCATTGATCTCAAAAGAGGGGTTCAGAGTCACCAAAACTCTTCAGTGCTAGCTTCTAGAATGTCATGTGACAATTAAAATGGGAAGGAATGGGAGTGAAGATAGATGGTTGGCAACTACACCACCTCCGCTCCACTGATGACATTGTTCTAATAACATAAAACATTAGCCAAGCAGCACAAATGCTGCTGACTTCAACTATTAATGTGGAAAGATACCTCTACAGCTGAATCTCAACAAAACATCGTTTGTGGAAAGTGTATTAGTTCCAGATGCTCCATTCACTCTCAATGGAACAAATGTCTCTAATACAGTAGTTACGTGTACCTAGGTCAAGAACTCAACATGATGAACGACCTAAAACCTGAGCTGCGCAGGAAGAAGAGAGTGGCGTGGAAAGTCTTTAAGAGCATTGAAGAAATAGCTAAAAGGACAAAGAACCTCCGGCTCCGGGCACATCTCTTTGACTTCACCGTTCTCTTTACATTTATCATATGCCTCAAAGACCCTGGCCCTATGAAAGCAGGATGAGAACTATCCAGGTCTCCCAAAGAGGAATTGGAAGAGCTATGCTTGGAATATCACTCCTCACTCAAGTGAGAGAAGGAATCCGGAGTTCCAATCCAGAGTTCCAACATCAACAATCAAGAGTCAGGGGCGCTGTCTTGTTTGCTAAGGTGTTGAAAATTAGATGGGCTGTACATGTGATGCAATTTGGAGACACCTGCTGGACTAGAGCTGTTACTGACTGGATCCCACGGGATGTCAAAAGATCACATAGTCGCCCATCTACAAGATGGTTAGAATTCTTCATCAAGACCCTGAACAAATGATTTGAAGCTCTTCGTATTCCTGGACCAAGCAGATGCCATTGAGCTACACTGGCACGTGACGGGACAAATGGAAAAATTACTGGAGCCTACTCGAGCTAATCTATGAATAACAGGGAGCCAAGTGATCAAGTGACTCTTCAAAGATGTGTTTATCTTCAACTTAGCTGATTCACTAGCAGCCCTCAAATAAGATATTCTGGAATTTGACAGATGGATACTCTAGTATCCATCTAGTGCTTTCATAGTCCATTTCTATGGGAAAATTCTAATATACGTTACTTGACTAACACAATAGACTACTATGTTGAGCTCTGAGCAACTATTTTTTGGTGTCTGGCGCTTTCCCACAATAAGGCCCTGAGAGCGGGACTTAGTAGGCCCTGTTCTTGGAGCAAGAAAATCCAAATGCATCCATGTGAAAAACAACAGTACTTACAGGAAGATATGCCTCTAAGCTAAGACAAAATGTGTCTGGTCTTCTGACCACAGGGATATATAATTAATATTATATTGCAAATGGCCCAGGAGTTTTCAGGTGCTATTATTCTGTGGCCAAGGAGTTTGCAGGTGCTGCCCTTTGTACTTGTATGCTCTCTAATCAAGAACTATATAAAAGGCTTGGACTGTGCTCAATAAAAAGGAAACTGCTCTCCAGAAGCCCCTCTGCCTTGGCGTCTTTCTTTTCACAGCAGCAGCAGCAGCAGCAGCAAGGCAGAGGCTTCTCCCAAGTCCTTCTCTCTCCTTTTCCCTAGGTTGAAGTACAGCAAAATCCTAATGCCAGAGGAGGGGGGTGGGGGTGCCGGGAGAGAGGGAGGCTCCTGGCCACAGCTCCCGACAATACTACAGCTAGCATGTAAAATTCTCAGTGGAACTAAGAACAAGCTGGACATGATGACAACTTGCTTTTAAACAAAACAAATGAACAGAAACTATTAAACTTAATCATTCACAAGTTTGACAAATTGGTGTTCTTTCTACTGAGATGCCATTACACCAACAATTTTTATTCTTCTTCTTTTTTTTTTTTTTTGCTTTTTGGGTCACGCCCAGCAATGCTCAGGGGGTTGTCCTGGCTCTGCACTCAGGAATCACTCCTGGCTGTGCTTCGGGGACTATATGGGATGCTGGGGATCGAACTTGGGCCAGCATGGGCTGGCTGCGTGCAAGGCAAACGCCCTACCCCCTGGACTATCGCTCTGGCCCCTTTATTCTTAATCTTCTAAAGAAATTCTTGTATTTCTAGATTTGTAGAAGAAATTGAAGTACCTTTGACAACAGTGAAAATCCTAACATTCTTACCACTTGATAAAATGGCAAAGTCATAAATTTACAACATTGAATCTCGATTTTGAAAGCCCTTTTCATACTGGATAAAAATGTGAAAGAACTAATTTTATTTTGCTGTAAGGGGATCAAGAGCATTTTTTGTTTCCCAGTTAATTCACTGGGCTATGGGACATAAAATATCAACATAGTAATTAAAGTGGAACAAATTTATGTTAATTTTTAAAGTATATATCAAATTATTTAAGTCATCTGCCAAAAACAAAATAGCACAGACAAACACTGATGGCATAAATTTACCAGTTTGATCTAAAGAGAAAAATGAGTTCTATTGCTATGTGGTCATAAATGAGAACCAAGAACTATGCTGTCTGATAAACCCAGAGGTCAAAATATTAATAATTACCTTGTTTTTGTTTTTTCTTAATATGGAGTTCCATTTATTACTCAAGACAATATGCCATATGCTTGTAAAGAATTCAATGTGGAAATAAGACCATGAGTCTAAGAATACAGGCGATTTCTAATTACTGAAAAAAAGGCAAAGAAATGGATGCTCCCCAATCCCTGCCAAGCATTCACAGAGGTACTATAGCCCTCAGGTATCCTGATTATAACTTAGGAGATCTGTCAGAAACTTCCAGAAGTAAATAATAATAAACTTGCATTGTTTTAAGTCACTGAATTTGGGACAGTTTGTTACAGCAAATAGAGATACAGCAAAAACAAAATGTTAATGTATGAATGGAAGGGCTATCTGGCCGCAACATCCGTCACCCCATTGATCAGCAGGGTTGGTTCTGCTGAAATGGCTGGCTAGGTGGCTGTCCACTTCCTCCCTCACCGCTCCATGTGCGTCCCTCCACAAGCTGTGCACTCAGTTGAAGAGGACCTGCCTTCCCTGAAGACAGACGGACCAGCCCTTCTTAGGTGGAGGGCATGAGAGGAGTAGCTGCGCTCCCTGCTAGAACCTCTAAACAAACTCTCAAAATGTTAATGTATCCCTAGTCCACCTTGGACAGTATTTTTAAGATCCTGATACAATGTTAAAACTTTCAGAGTTCAGAAATATATTAAGAAAACAAAATACCATTTATTTGAGACATCATCATTAAGAAAAAGCAGGCCTTTATCTTCAGCCTCTACGAAGGATAGAAACCTAATTTTGGCTGCCCTCTTGCTCCAACTGGTAGAACAATCTTTGTCATAGAGATATAAAAATTGCTTTGCTTTTTACCTATTATTAAAGTTAATTAGCTAAGATAGAATCCAACTAGCAAGTGAATTTGTTGTTAACTGTATAATACATGGTGTTCTGTCACTCTACAAAATTACTTTACAAAATAAAAATCATAATATAAATAACCTTTGAAAAGTCATTCACTGGCTTCTACATGCTATCTTCTTAGTGCCTCCTATAGAAGCAGGCCGAGGGAGGGAGGAGGGAATCTGGGACATCGGGGTTGGGAAATGGGACTGGTGGAGGGATGGGTGCTGCAGCATTGTATGACTGAAACCCAATCGTGAACAGCTTTGTAAATTATCTCACAGTGTTATAATAAAAACAAAAGGTAAAAATAAAATAATAAATAATTAACTGCTTTCTTCCTGGTTAATACATTCTAGATTGGATAATCTCATTTATATTAAGGGCTTTTGTCTATGTCCTTTAATAAAATGAATAATAGTGTTAATTTCATTGCAAAATCATTAAAATTTAAGTCAACCACAGTGCTCTTTTACCACATTCTCACTCAGATAATAAGAAGAAATAATGGTTAGTATGTCAGGTTAAAAATGACAAAGCCAGGCCTCAGAAGCCAAACATTTGAGTAGAGAAAGGATTCTTCAGGAAATTTCATTTAAAAGCTAACCTTACAGGAAAAAGAGGCAATTATAACTATTATATTCAACTAATTACTCTAAGTTGCAATTGTAACATATGTAGAAAAAAAATCTCTGGCATCAATTTTAAATTTATTGGAAACACTTCTTAACTGAGCTTTTTCCAAATTCTTTAAGGTGCTTTGGGCTTTTTGCTTTTACCACAGTACTGAAGCATAAATAATTTTATAGTCATTTATAAAATAAGTTATTAATCAACCTGAGGTAATAGCCTCCCCTTGTTGTTTGGGTCACCTTGACAGGCACTTTGATTTTGGCTGGATAATCCTATGAGAACCACAGATACTATAGTTACATTAGCTGTATTTCTTCAGTTCAATTTGCTTTTTAAATCCACAAAATGCTTTCAGCTGGTAGTAGCATCCATATTCTATAATTAGAATGTTATTAGCCTTAAAAGGCAGATCTAGAGAGAGCTGGTTTTTTTTCTTGTAACTTTATGCACTTCCGGCCCCTAACAAATTTTCTCTGAGTTTGTTCTCAGGAGACTTAGAATCTGTGTCTTTTTAAGGATTTAAATTAGTCACAGGACACCAAAAGCAGTAGCACTGCAAGATTTTGCTTATTCCCAGTCTTTAACTAATTGCCCCATTTAAATGGCAGCCAACTTTAAAAAATCAATAGTTGCTTTGCTCAGATGTTGGTTAAAGTGTGAAAAATCTACTCAGTAGATCCTGCTGCCATTTCACAATAATATTTTTAAGTATTTAAAAAAAAACTCAAAATATACATTCTGCTGAAGCCTGTATTAAGTGGCCTCAAACAAATATATTTAATATATTTAATTTTCACCTGTAATCATTTTAATGTTTTGGAAGAAACAAAATAGCTGCCTTGCAGGTTTTCTAAATGCCAGGCATGCATGTCTCACCATCAATAACACATTATTGCTTTGAATGGAAGTGAAATTCAAGACAATTGATGTCTCAGCTGCTGAGAAAGCAGAGGAAGCATCAGGTGATAGGAAGTTGCTTCTTCAGCAAAATTCTTTGTGCTGTGGAGTCCAAACATCAGAAACTCACTCTGATAGTCCTTCACTGGACAGGATCATGCTGTTTAGTGATCCATTTAGATAAAACAATTCTTAAGATTCCGGATTTTAAAATTCTGGATAGAATTCTGGTTGTGAATTTTCACAGATGTATTCTTGTTTATCTAATCTTATAATGTTGACTTGTTTGTATCTCACTGGTTTTAAAACAAGCATGCAAATTCCTTGACACTACATCAAAAAGCATACGCATTGCATTTGCCTCTTCAACCTGGATGAGTTATTCTGAGAGCCGAAGCAAATAGAATCGCGATAGAAATCATGCAGACTGATTTCCAAGTACAGGTGAGAAAAGGTCACATATTATGGATTCTCTGCTGGCCTATTTAGGACACTTTTGGGGGTGACTCTGTCTTTAATGTAAGAAACTACCCTGAGGCCTCACAGAAAGACAGGAAGTATGATCAATTAGAAAGAGTTGATACCAACATTCTGTGACTGAAACCCAATCATGAACAGCTTTGTAAATTTCTATCTCATGGTGTAATGATAAAATTTTTAAAAAAGAAAAACATATCAAAAAATACTAAAAGAGTTGTTACCAAGGGAACCTGAATAGCACTTTTTGATTTTCAAAGCATGGTCAACACTATGCACCTTCAATTATAATTTTATAATTTACCCAATTTAAAAACTGCCTAGATTAGCCCAGTTAGCCCTTAGATCTGTGAGAAAAATAAGTAGTTTTTTGTTGTAAACCATAAATTATAGACACATTTTATACCAGAATAGATAGCAGGTATTTCAGTTAATGTACTTTTAGTGATTATCAGCTAAAATTATTAAGTTGTTTAAACTCATTTGTTATATTCTTTATAAGAGGTTCTGCTACATAGAAACAAAATATATGCTTACATGATTTTACATGTGCTTCTTAATTTAATTTAGTTATTATCATAAGCCTAGAGTGAATAACTGAATTAAAAATGCTGAAAAAATGACTCATTATATAAAATATCCTTAAACTAATAAATACAAAAAAAACAGTAAAGTTATATTTGGCAGTGTTTTGCTTTTTTTTCCTTTGATGAATATGAGGTTATATAAGGATTTTATTAGTGAGTAATTTTAATATACCTAAAACTGTTAGTGATGTTAGAAGAATAGAGACTTTTTTACACATAAATCCATCCTCTTTGCAGATTGATTTAATTGTATTAAAATTCCTAAGATGTAAAGTGTACTTTATAAACACTAGGGGAACAAAAAGTAAAGTTGTAAAATATTTCTGAAATAACTTCCCTAATTTTTTAAAGGAAGTTGTAAAATCATTACAACTTTGATAAATTATTCCCTATTTAACTTAACAAAACAGGTTTTGTTTTTATGTATTATTTTATGATTTAAGACATATATGAATTTTTAATTAAAATATTACTGCACAGAGCCGTGTATAATCCTTCAGCACAGAGTTTACTCCTGGCTCTGTGGTCAGTAAGGCAAATACTTTACCTCTTATAATATCTCTCTGGCCTCACCACTGGTGGTATTTTTAAATCCACCTGTTTAATCTTACATTATTTCAGGTAAGGCAATTGACATAATTTAATGATATGTCTACTAGAGTAGCTCTTTGAAATAATCTCTGACTTCTTAGCTTTTAGCCTCCTAAACTTCACAAAATTTAAGTGGACTTTGTAAAATTAAGTTAGAATTAATAAATGTACATAATATATAATGTATATAATAGAGGACTTGTGTTTTTAATGAATGCTTCTTAATAAATAATGATCTGGTTATTTATTAATTTATTACATAAATTGATTTTCTTAAAGCAGCTGAGTTACATTAAAGGGTAACATCAGTTGATTCATTAAATACCAATAAATTAAAGTCTTTCATAATCTTGCAATATGTATATTTCTGTTTAAATACATTCTAGTATAATTAAATATTGCATAAGAGCATAAACTAATTTGTGGCAAATCAAGTCATGGAGTATTACTGAATAAAAATGAGATCATATTCTTATACAAGCCTTTTTAAAAGACATCATATATATTAATATATAAAACGAAGAAAACTATTATACAATATGAAGATCAATTTTTAAATTAAAATATTTTCAAAAAAGTTTTAAGAAAAAAAGACATGTAAATAATTAGTGTGCTTTTCGTTCTGCTTTGGGGGTGAGAGGGCAATACTTTTCTGTGTTCAGGATTAATGCCTGGCTCTGTGCTCAGGATTTACTTGTGGCACTTCTTAGGGAACTACATATGTAATGGAATTAAACCCCTTTTGATTATATGTAAAGCAAGTGCTTTACCCCTGGACTCACTCTCTACCCTCTAAAATTTTATTCTGTTTTGGAATTTTCTTCCTAATTAAGAATGCATGATTAATCTACAATCAGAACATCAAGCTGAATTTAAAATCATTCTCTAAGACTATACCAGTTTGAAATATGCAAGTGTAATCAAGTCTTTGGTCTTTAACTTTTTACCTTCTAGATTAGATGTAAACATAGCTAAATACGGCGAACTTCCAACAAGTTCATGTTAAACCCAAACTGTGTGCTTTCTTGCCAATATGATAGTGAGTCACTTATTAATGAGTTAAAAAGGACCAGTAATGATTTGTAATAAGATTGAATAGCAAAAATCTGTTTCCTTTCAATCTTATTCATAGCAACATGAGGCATTAATTTAAAAAATAAAAAAAAATGACTTAGGCCTCGAATTTCAGAAACTTTATGGTGGTGAAAAAAAGTATATATATACATATATAATAATAATATTCATATGATGGTCTAACATAGTAAAAGACTGGGCCTTCTGGGATGAACCCAGAGCCACAGCAGAGCCTAGCAAGCTACCCGTGGTGTATCCAATATGCCCAGAACAGTAACAATAATGAACCTATTACCAAAGAATGGCGACATTACTGGCACCCACTCGAGCAAATCAATGGTCAATGGGAAGACAAGTGATACAAATGATACAAATATATGTATAGAAAGATAAAGAGAGAGTGCTTATATGAACCAAATTTTATCTTCAAAGTGTCACATTCATTCTATGATTTTTACTTCATTTTATAGTACTTTTGCGCGGTTGATAATATTGAATAATACCATCCAAAATTTTAAAAATTCTTAGATATTAACTTTAAAAATGCTTAGATATTAAATTAGCCACTTCAACCTTTACTATCAACTTAATTGGCTGGAACCATTGAGAGATTGTATTAGTTTGCTTTACTAAGTTGCAACACTGTATTATATGCATTCTGTTTTACCTAAAATATATATAAATGACCCTTTTTTATCTAGTGCAGTCTACAAACTTGTTCTTGGTTAACAGACTATTAATTTCAAAGTCAGTAAAGCCACAAAGAACTAAAGAATGACTTTGGGGGTGACAGCTCTAATTGCAGAAATAAGCTATTTGAATATGCAGGGCATTGAAATGATTGGTTTTCTATTATCGTAATAGGTTGAATGCATCTCCCGAGCTTCCTTTTGGGAACAATAACCTCATACTTGACTTCACAACATAAATTGTGTCTTCTTCAGATACGTTTCTTGTAGGTGAGAGCAATCCCTACTACTGCTTGAATACAAATTTTTACTTGTAAATATATATGTTGTTCATTTTCTTTACACAGGAGCATGAACTCCAAAACAGAGAAAATGAGATATGCAAAAGTAAGAAATTGTTAGAGAAAAAAGTATTTTTTGAGGAAATGAAAAAATAGAGGAATATTCTAATTAAAATCCAGGAAAGAAGACATCTGTAAGGAGAAGTCATGAAGAAAAACAAAAGAGGAAAAGATGAATTAAGGCAGAAAAAAGTTTTGGGTTTCTTACATTCATATTGACTGAACTTTGGGATCGAATTAAATTAGTGCCATCAGGTTGCTATATCAAAGAGTTAACAAGAGTATTTTCAACGTGTAGCTAGGAACTCTACCCAAAAGGGTATTTGCTTATTTAGAAGGTAAGGTGTCATGGGAAAATTCTTATTTAAGAGAAAACTTGTTTCATTGTAAAATTTATTTATTTTTTTAAATGTAATTACTGTGAATTACAAAGTTGCAAAATTATTCAAGATTGTATTCCAAGTACACAATATTCCAAAACTGCTTCATCAGTTTTCACTGCCCTCCACCAATCACCAATATCCTGGTTCCCTGCTGCTCCCCTAACTGCCTCAATGATGGACGATTTTCGTTTTAGTCAATGTGCTTAATAATACTGTTTCTGATAGGGTATCATTCATATCACTTTATCTCCCTTCAGTGCCCAGACCTCATCCAAGTGATCCCTTCCCTCTATCATTATCATAGTGGTCCATTCCCTGACCTATCCACCCTCTTCCCAGAATTGGCAATATTCCCAATAGCTTGTTTTCCTGTGCTTTGTTTCTCTTGTCTATTGGCATTAGTTTTTCCCTTACTTTGTTTCTTTATATTTCACATATGAATGAGATTATTCTTGTCTGTCCCTCTCCCTCCGACTCCTTTCACTTAATATAATACTCTCCATATACATCCATTATCGGCAAATTATGTGACTTCATCTTTTCTTATGGCAAGTAGAATTATTTTGTGTATATGCACCATAGTTTATGCAGTCATTTGTTCTTGGGCACTGCATTAGTTTTTTATTTTGTTTTTTATTTATTTTTTTTTTTTTTTTGGTTCTTGGGCATATTTCCAGGAGTGGAATTTCTAGGCCATATAAAAGTTCAGTTCTTAGTTTTTTAGGACTCTCCATACTGTCTTCGAAACTGCTGATCCAGTAACAAGGGAAATCTCTTCAACAGGTGGTGCTGGTCGGGGGTTACTCCTGGCTCCACACTCAGGAATTAATTACTCCTAGTGGTGCTTGGGGGACCATATGGGATGCCAGAGATTGAACCAGGGTCAGTCACATACAAGGCAAATGTCCTACCTACTGTACCTACTCCAGCCCCTCAGAACACTTTCTAACACCATGCACAAAAGTCAAATAAAAATGGATGAAAGACCTTGATATCAGACCTGAGTCCGTAAATTGCATTGAAGAAAGCAGTAGTCTCCATAACATTGAAGCTAGAGACAGCGTTACAGATGAAAGCCACTGACTAAACAAGTGGAAACAAAATAAACAAATAGGGCTACATTAAATTATGATGCTTCTGTACCATAAAGGTAATAATGAACAGAATACAAAGACAACCCAGAGACTGGGAGAAATTATTTGCCCAGGACACATCAGCAAAGTGTTAATATCCAAGATATATAAAGCACATGTAGAACTCCACAAGAAAAATCAACCCATCACTAATGGAAAGAAGAGATGAGCAGAAATTTCCTCAAAGAATAAAAACATATGCCAAAAGATGTATGAAAAAATGTTTTATATCACTGTCATCAGGGAAATGAAATTAAAATAGTGAGATATCACCTCACACTAGGGAGACTGACACTCATTAAAAAATCTGTTGGCATGGATGCAAGTAAAATTTATTGATTGGACTGAAAAGAAAGTATTTTGAAAAGAAGGGGTCTGCAATATGCTGATATCTATACAGTCTTTTTTTCATTCATTTTATCTATACAGTCTTTTTTTCATTCATTTTTTCATTCATTTTTCATTCATATATTTGAAGTCTAACATCTTTGAGCAATAGTTTGAATAGTGGT
Source organism: Cryptotis parvus (assembly GCA_021461705.1). Classification (NCBI taxonomy): domain Eukaryota; kingdom Metazoa; phylum Chordata; class Mammalia; order Eulipotyphla; family Soricidae; genus Cryptotis; species Cryptotis parvus. The sequence goes on from JAJIBD010002339.1 coordinate 76,180, forward strand.
TTAGTAAATAATGAAATAAAATTATGAATCTAGTAGAGTATACTTGCATAAGTCAATTGAGAAGTTATTAAAATACACTAAAATTTAGGTCTTCACAGATTCTGATGATTTATTATGGAGTAGTAACACTTGTCTACTTATCTTCTTAACTCATGCCAATAATTAGAAAGACTTTGTTTTTTACTTTATTTGCAAGGTAAATAAATTAACCTTCCCTTTATTTTTATTTTATTATTTTTTTTCTTTTTAGGGGAGAGCGAGAACGCAGTCCCCACTACCACAAGTTATGCAGTCGAGTTTCCCACATTTGGGGAAATCGCAGGGTCAGCACATCCGGAGTGCAATGGATAAACCTCGCCCTGGGGAAACCACCTTCGTGATCATGGTATCTCCCCTGCCAGATAAGTATCCCCCCTTTATTTTTAATATTAGAATATATAGGATTGCTGGGTCATGTGGAGGAGAGAGCACTATGAATACTTTGCCTGACTCGCTCGCAGCTAACCTTGGTTCCATTCCAGGCACCTGTATAGTTCCCCACACCAACAGGACTGATCCCTGAGTCCAGAGCCAGGAATAAGACCTGAGCACAGCTGGATGTGGCCTAAACCAAAACAGAACAAAAGATTGCTAGGTTCAAGAAAAAAAGATTTTTTATATTCATTCCTACAGTACATAAATCACTTGTCACTTTATCACTTGTCTTCCTGTTGTTCATCAATTTGCTTGAGCGGGCACCAGTAACATCTCCATATGTCCTGTGGCAAGCAGTGTACCCCCAGGGGCATCTGTTTGCTCCAGGAAAGGAAAAACCTCAAACCATTTCTTCAGGTCATGGGAATGAGGTCCATAATTGTAAAGAAATATCATCATTACATTTTCAGTAACTCCCTTGACCCAAGTCCCGCAGGCTGATAAATATTGTCTCAGAAAATGACTATACATATGTCGGGCTATGATTTAGGGGGTGAATTCTGAACTTAGGGAACCTGTACATCTTTATCAAAATTAAAGTCTGGGTACAGTGTTTTTGTTAAAGGTTCCTAAGACTTCTGTCACTTATTTTACAATAATATCTATAAAACAGTGAACTAGATTAGCTCCTTCTGAAATAGAAATAAATGTGATTTTTGAGTACTATTTTCTATCTATTTATTAGACTTTTTAAATTTATTTTTTATATGCTTTGTGCTGGAGAGCAAATCTAGTTGGCAAGCAAGGCAAGCATCCTATCTCTATACTATGTTTCCAGATCTCATTATGCTCTTTGCAATCAAGGTAATATTAAGCACATGTCTTTTACTCATAATTAGGTTATTTTTTCTAGTCATATTGCTACAAAATATCTTTTTTAATATCCCATTATTAAAATCTATTCATAACATCTTATTCTCTTAATTCACTGTTTAAGAACTTGTTTTATTAGATTCTTTGAAAAAATAATTTGTGTAGTTTCAGGTTTTCATTATAATATCTGCATCAGAGAATCAGAAACAAGTTTAATAGCCACTTACTTTTTTGCATTTCACATTTCTAGTAAATATTAAACTTTCTCTATGCTACCCAAATTTTTCTCCATACTAAATCTATACCAAAAATAGTGTTTACACATTTTTATATCTTGTTTTTTATATATATTTTTATTATATTTGATACTGCATTCTTGAAGTAGCAAGAAAATTCTAGACAGAAATGTTTTGGAAGAAAGGATATAATTTTCTTGGAAGTAATTTAAAGTACTATACTATGTTTTGTTTTTACTTCTCTGTGTATAAAAAATAGAAACATTTCCACAGTTGATGATCTGGTAAAGGTATTTTTTGTTTGTGATTTTGTTTCGTTTTTTAAGAGATTATAGCTTGAAGTCTAAACATTTTATCAATGTAAATGACTAAATTTGTAAATGTAGCAATGTGGAGGGGCAACAGATAATATAGAGTGATACTCTAATTATTTTCCAAAATGGGCAATCTTTTTTCCTTATAAGGGTACTGGAAGTTTCTATCTGACATAGAAAATGTGTTTATAATGATAGAAATACTGGCAAATTTTAACTTATATCATCATAAACTATAATTATAAGATATAGTTGATTACTGACATTAACAAGTATTGATTTGAATACAGAACTATACAGTGAAACAAGAAATAAAAGTGTAGCATTATGGATTCTGATATTGGGGATTTTCCCCTAAATATATTTTTTATTTCTGAGTATATTGAGTATTATTGACTATATTTTTCAACAACATGAGTTTAGATTAGGTGCATAAAAGAAGTTTTTATATTCTTAAACTTCTTGAACTTTGGCCATCAGCCAATACTGTGTTACTGAATATGGAGACTGTAAAAAAATTACAATGTAGAAAAGGTCCCAAATTCACAATGATCAAAAAATTAATTGAATCGGGAATAGTGATGCCTCCTGTCTTCTTTTTCACAAGGGTTGCTTTAGCTATCAGTGGGGGTTTATTATTCCATACAAATTTCAGGAATGTTTGGTCAATTTCTTTGAAGAATGTCATGGGTATTCTTACAGGGACTGCTTTGTTTTTTGTTTTTTTTTTTTTTTTTTTTTGGGTCACACCCGGCAATGCTCAGGTGTTTCTCCTGGCTCTGCACTCAGGAATTACTCCTGGCAGTCATCGGGGGACCATATGGGATGCCGGGGATTGAACCCGGGCCAGCATGGGTCTGGCGCATGCAAGGCAACGCCCTACCGGCTGGGCTATCGCTCCAGCCCCCATGGGACTGCTTTGAATATGTATAACGCTCTAGGGAGTATTACCATTCTGACAATTTTGATTCTTCCAATCCATGAGCAGAGAATGTTTTTCCATTTCCTCATGTCCTCTTTTATTTCCTAAAGCAGTGTTTTGTAGTTTTCATTGTACAAGTCCTTTATACTCTTAATTAAGCTGAGTCCTAGGTATTTAATTTTCTCTGGCACAATTGTGAACGGGATCAATTTCTTAATATCCCTTTCTTCTCTTTCATTATTTGTATATAGGAAAACCACTGACTTTTGGGTATTAATTTTGTACCTGCCACTCTACTATAGGTGTTTAATGTTTCTAGGAGCTTTTTGTAGGGAGTTTAGAGTTCTCTAGGTAATATATCATGAGAGTTCTCTAGGTAATATATCATGTCATCTGCAAATAGTGATAGCTTGACTTCTTCCTTGCCTATTTGGATGTCCCTAATGTCCTTTTCATCTCTATGGCAAGTACTTCCAGTACTATATTGAATAGAAGTGGTGAGAATGAGCAACATTATCTTGTCCCTGATCTTAGCGGGTGGCTTTCAGTTTTCCCCATTGAAATGAAACTTGCTGTGGGCTTTTGGTAGATAGTGTTGACTATTCTTAGGAAGGTTCCTTCAATTCCCATTTTATGAAGGGTTTTAATTATGTATGGGTGTTGGATCTTGTCAAATGCTTTCTCGGATCTATTGATAGATCATATGGTTTTTTATTTTTTCTCTTATTGATATGATGTACTATGTATATTGACTTGGGAATGTTGAACCATCCTAGCACTCATGAAATGAAACCTACTTGGTCATGATATGTAATCTTTTTGATAAGTTTTTGGATTCTGTTTGCTAGTATTTTGTTGAAGATCTTAGCATCTGTGCTCATCAGGGAGACTGGTCTGTAGTTTTCTTTTTTTGTGTGTTATCTCTTGTTGCAGGACACCTAAATGCCTAGGCCTCTGCATCTGCCCTGGATTGCCTCCTGCAGGTCACTTCATAGATAGGGGCTAGTCTGAATGTGGCAGTCTTATCTGACCATGTATTCTGTACTGGCTGGTATAAATATTCTCTCATGCTACCACAATCATCGTGAGACTAGCTAGATCTTACCAGCATATATGCCTGGCCACGTGGGATCTCTAAGTAATTAGACCAGAGAGAAATGCTCTTGGCCTGCAAGCAAGCAAGCATGGCTCCCTGATTACTCAAATGCAACTAAAATACAAAACTACCGTGAAGTAGACGAGACTCTTGTGAAGGCTTGGAGAAATATTTAAACTGGCATTAGTATTGGTCTTTGGTACAGAGACATGCCATCTCAAAGACCCCATTCTCTGCTGCCCTACAAAGGCAATTCCAGGCAGATCTTGGCTCAAGATATTAGGTGAGGTGCTGGGAGAAATTACGTGAGGGCATTTGATCCTTCCTGCCAGGGGAAGTTACATTTTGCTTATAGTTTCTCCCAGCTCTGCTAGGAGGCTTTTAATTAGCTCTGGGTCCTTGTAAACAGCCAGATGGCCTCCTGAAGTTGCTACATTTCTATAAATCTATTTTCCTGTTTTTGCCTCTAGATAGCCCAGCCCAGCCCATTCTGGGCTGTGGAGTTTGGGTGGATTTCTAGCTATAAAATAAGCTGTAAGAAGAAAGAAGCTCTCTTTTTCCCCCTTTTGCCATTTTGGCTTCACTTGGTATTTTGCTTCTCCGTCCTCTCCATTCTCCGTTGGGCCTCAACACATGGTGGCAGCCATCTTGTCCTACACCTGCCTGGGGCCTAGCTGGGAACCCAGAGTCCCGAGGTTTTCCCTGCTCTTGGATTGTATATTGGAACCTGTGATAGTAAAGCCCTTTTAAAACTGCATCGGATTCCTGAGTGTTCATCCACTCCCTGCTGGCTCGGAGGTAGAAGGGAACTCACTTCCGGCACTGTCGGGGACCCCTGTGGTGCTCCCGACAGTCTCAATCTGATTTTGTGCTACAAAGAGGTAGTCATTAAAACATCATGGTATTGGAATATAAACAGACCTGTGGACCTATGGTATAGAGTTGAGTATCCTGACACCTATCCTCAAAGACATGATCATTTAATCTTCGATTAAGGAGCAAAAAGTTTAAAATGGAGCAAGGAAAGCCTCTTCAACAAGTGTTTCTGGGAAAACTGGGAAGCTACATGTAAAAATAATTAATTTGGACCTCTGTCAAACACCATGCACAAAAATCAGATCAAAATGGATTAAAGATCTGAATATCAAACCTGAATCCATAAATTACATCAAAGAAAATATAGGAAGAAGCCTCTACAACATTGAAGCTAAAGGCATCCTCAAAGATGAAACACCACTGACAAAGCAATTGGAAGCAAAGAAAAACGTATGGGACTACATGAAACTAAAAAGCATTTGCACCTCAAAAAGAAACAGTGACCAAGATACAAAGAGAGTCCACAGAATGGGAAAGAATATTCACCCAAGATCCAGCTGATAAGTGGTTAAATCAAGGATATATCAGGCCCGAGTATAACTTTAAAAGAAAGAAAACAACAAACTCCATCAAAAAATGGGGAGAAGAAATGAACTGAAACTTCAAAAGAAGAAATTTGAATGCCAAAAAAAAATTTAAAAAAAATGCTCATCATCACTAATCATCAGAGAGATGCAAATCTAAACAACAATGAGATATCATCTCACACAACAGACCTCATCTCACTGGAACATAACCAAAAGAGCAAGGACAACAAATGCTAGCGTGGATGCGGGGAGAAAGGGACTCTCATTCATTGTTGGTGGTAATGTTGTCTGGTACAGCCTTTTTGGAAAACAATATGTATGTTCCTACAAAGACTAGAAATTGAGCTCCCGTTTGACCCAGCAATACCACTTCTGGGAATATACCTTGTGAGACCAAAAACACACAGTGGAAACACCATCTACACTATTATGTTCATAAAAACATGGGGCACTGGTGGAGGGATGGGTGCTGGAATACTGTATTACCAAGAACCAATTATAAACACCTTTGCAATTGTATGTTTCACGGTGGTATAATAAAAAAATTAAAAAAAAAACATTATCCACAATAGCCTGAATCTGGAAATACATAGAATGCCTGAGAACAGATGACTGGATAAAGAAACTGTGGTACATCTACACAATGGAATACTATGTAGTTATTAGTAAAAACTAAGTTATAAAATTTGCCTATAAATGGATTGACATGGAGAGGATCATTCAGAATGAAATTAACCAGAGAGAAAAGGACAGATATAGAATTACTATTTATTTGCAGGTTATTAAAAAATATGTATGATTCCATATCTAAGGTCAGGCAAAACATGTATAAGGAGGTCTCATCAGTGAATAGAGCCTGCTGCAAAATTGTGGGAGTCAGAGGTTAGGTAATACAGAGAAAGGAACAGTGTAATATTAATTATGATAATAACTGACCATTGAAAATAGGCATAAGGATATACATGATAACCTTTAAATGTATGTATTGCAGTCCACAATGTGTAAGTGAAGGGAGAGAGAGAGAGAAAAGAGAGAGAGAAAGAGAAAGAGAAGTGAAAATTACCTGCCTTATACACAGGCTGGGGAGGGGACAAACAGGGGACATTGGTGGTGGGACATGGGTGCTGGTCAAGTAATGGGTGCTGGAACACTGTATGATGAAACCCAAATATGGACACTTTTGTAAATGTTTATCTCACAGTGGTATAATAAAAATTTTTAAACATTTAATTGAATCTACCATGTAATGAACCTATTTTTTTTTTAATATTTTATTATACCACCATGAAATATACAGTTACAAAGATGTTCATGGTTTCGGTCATACAGTGTTCCAGCACCCATCCCTCCACCAGTGCCCATTTCCTGCCACAATGTCCCGATTCCCTCCCCCTCCCTAGGCTGCCTCTATGGCAGATTCTTTATCTCTTTCTCTTTCTTTCTCTCTCTCTTTCTTTCTCATTTCCTTCCCTTACACATTGAGGATTAGAATACTTACATTAAGAGGTTGTCATGTGTATCTTTTGCCTGTATTTAATGCTCAGTTCTAGGTTGGTATTAGCACTTTCAACAATTATTAGCACACTGTTCAATTCTCTGTCTTACCCAGTCTCTGACTCCTGCACGTTTGTGATAATTTACATCTTTGACAAGACCTCATGATCCAAGTTTCGTATGACCTTGGATATTGGTATTATAATATGTACATATATATGTTTATATCATGCAAATAAATGCAGTCATTCTATATCTGTCCCTTTCCTTCTGGCTAATTTAACTCTACATGATCTTCTCCAAGTCCATTCATTTATAGGCAAATTTCATAACTTCACTTTTCCTAACAACTGCATAGTATTCCATTATGTAGATGTGCCAAAAGTTTCTTTACCCAGTTATCAGTTCTTGGACACACTGGTTGTTTCCGATTCCAGCTATTATAAATAGTGCTTCTATGACAATAACAGTGCAGATGATGTTTCCTTTGTGTGTTTTTGGCTTCCCAGGGTATATTCCCAGGAGTGGTCTGGCTGGGTCAAATGGGAGCTCAATTTCTAGTCTTTGAAGCAATATCCATACTGTTTTCCAGAAAGGCTGTACCAGTCAACATTCCCACCAACAATGAGTGTCCCCTGTTCCCAGCATCCACACCAGCACTTGTTCTTGCTCTTTTGCATATGTGCCAGTCTCTGTAGTGTAAAATGATATCGCATTGTTGTTTTTATTTTCATCTCTCATGAATAATGATGATGGCATTTTTCATATGTCTTTTGGCCATTCAAATTTTTAAAAATTTTTTTTATTATACCACCGTGAGATATACAATTACAAAGGTGTTCATAATTGGTTCTTGGTAGTACAGTATACAAGCACCCATCCCTCCACCAGTGCCCCATTTCCACCACCAATGTAGCCCACTCCCTCCCGCCCACCCCAAGGCTGCCTCAATAGCAGGTACCCCAGTATCCTCTCTTTCTCTCTCTGTCTCTCTCTGTCTCTGCATCTCTCTCCGTCTTGTTTTACACATTGTGGCTAGCCCTGCATATATTTAAAGTTTATCACTTAAGTCTCTTTGTGCTCCTTGTCTATGTTTCTGTTCATTTTTTCTTCTCCCCATTTTTGATGAGGTTTGTTATTTTCTTCTTGTAAAGTTCTACCAGTGCCTGATATATCCTGGATATTAACCCCCTTATCAGATGGGTGTTAGGTAAATATTCTTTCCCATTCTGTGGACTGTTTTTTTATCTTGCTCACTGTTTCTTTTGAGGTGCAGAAGCTTTTTAGTTTCTTGTAGTCCCATATGTTTATCTTTTTACTTCTAGTTGCTTTGTTAGTGGTATTTCACCTTTGAAGATGCCTTTAGCTTCAATGTCGTGGAGGGTTTTTCCTATATTTTCTTCAATGTACTTTATGGATTCAGGTCTGATATTGAGATCTTTAATGCATTTTGATCTGATTTTTGTGCCTGGTGTTAGACAGAGGTCCAAATTGATTTTTTTATTTTTTACATGTCACTGACCATTACTTCCAGCACCACTTGTTGAAGAGACTTTCCTTATTCCACTTTGAGCTATTTGCACCTTTATCAAAGATTAAATGATCATGTGTGAGGTTGGGTGTTAGGATACTCAATTCTATTCCATATGTCCACAGGTTTGTCCTTTTTTGATTCTGGGAATGATTACATATGTTACATTGCTAGCGGGAAAGGGTAAAAGTTTTTTAAAGATCTGGTCTAAACTATTTATAAAGAAATGTTAATTTGATAGCATTATACACTATAAGTAATGATGGTGAATTTAATTTAACTTTTGGATTATCATTTTTGTAACTTGTCACTTGTCAAATAAAAACTTGCTTCATAAATTTTTTTTGTCCTTATCATTGTTTTAGTAGTAACTTTCATTCTGCCAACAAGATAAAATAGGTTCATGAAATATTAAAACATATGTGGTTTTAGTAGTGTTTTTCTCTATTTGCCTCATTGAACTACCATATATTAGAAATCTAATCTTGTTGAAAGCATTCTAACTCTCACCTGCCATATGACTAATTTCTTCCTCCCTCTCATTGTTTTCCATTGCTATTTAATTTTACTAGTGTATTGTTTTATATTCCTTTGAAATGAAATTTATATGAAAAATTTCTGGGAATAGCATTACTGTGGTAACTAAGCAGCTATTCTCTGTCATGTGTATTATTATTGTGGTATTTATGCATGATGTAGGTGATGAAAATCTGTTAGCAAATTTAATGCTCATTTTCCCGTAATATAGTATTGATTCCTAATCACTTTTTGCTGTTTCCTTTCAGTTTTTCATCCTAATATAAGTTCTACAATATGAGAAAATAAACTATAATTTAATAACCCTGGATATGGTGCTGATTTTTCAGAGGCACAGTTTTATTTAGCTGATATTTGATAGTATGTATCACCTGAACTGCAGCTACTTAACTGCCCAATTAGCTGGAAATCCAGTTTTCACTGGTGCATCCAAGGAAATTCTTTTCTCATTGTTCCATTTCAAGGCTATCAAGGTGGTTCTTTCAAAAAAACTGTCACCACTAGAGATGAGTCTGTCTACCTTTGACTTTCACTTTTCCTTTTCTCTATCTGATTTGATCATTGCTACTGCTCTTTCTGAAGCCAGCAATTATTCACGGAACTTTCCCCACATTTCTACACCTTCTCCCCATATACTTATATTTAGAATTTGATTATTATGCCATTAAGATATTCAGACCACCAAGATAGTTCAAGGTTTAAGGCCCTTGCCTTTCAGGTTTTTGACCTTGGTTTGAACCCAGGTACCTGTGGTCCCTATAGCACTAACAGAAGAGATCCCTGAACACAGAGCAAGGGATAAGCATCTGGCTTGGCCCAAAATACCAAAACAAATAAAGCAAAACTAAAAAATGAAAAAAAAAACCTTATCTAATGGTGATATTGCTGGAAAATAATTTTAAGCTGGTTAAAATATTTTAAACTGTAAAAATGGTTACTCCTCTCTTGAATATCTAATTTCAGTTGCCTTAATATGCAGGTCCTTGTCATATGCAAAGGTCATAAAACATGATTAGTAATTGTTAAATAAAAGTGTATAATATAACAAGCATTCTATTTTTAAGATCCTGGAGATCATCCCTAAATTATTAATTAACTAATAAACTTCCCAACATTATCTTTAGTATGTGAATTCATTGTCTGTGTATTCTAAACAGAATATAACTCTCAAACAATCTTATATCTGTTCCATGAAGAGAAAAAATTTTATAATAAAATAAAAATTATTTCCTTTGTATAGACTACTACCTTTACACTGAAGTTGTGGTATGTGTGTTTTATTGGAGCTGTGTCTATAGTCATACCTTTAAAATTAAGTTAAATAAAAGATATAATAGTATCTTTAAATAAATCAGGATGTCCAAATATTAATTATTAAGATGTCTTACTCTTCAAAACATTAAAATGCCAATGATAAATTGGAAAACAACTGTATTTATCCGTCTTTCTAAGGACCATATCTTTTCTTACAAATAAATGCTTATCAAGATATAAAAATTATTTGGCTGGAGAGATAGTACAGTGGGTAAGGCTCTTGTTTTGCATGATGTCAAACCCAGATTAAATCATGGCATCTTCTACAGTCTCCTGAGTACCAGTAGGAGTGAGCCCAGAATACGAAGCTAGGAGTAAACAGCACAATGGGCTGTGATCCTCCTCATAAAGTAAATATAAGCATAAAACAAAACTAGAGATATATATTGCCACTTAGGTTGCAAAATATAGTGACCTAACTGACTTCCTTCTATTTCTTTGCCTTCCCACATTTCTATAGTGGCAACTTATCAATTTGAAGGACTTTGATATATTCTTTGCAGTTAATATCATCTAGGTGTGTTGTACTATCTTTGTCTTAGAATAGAACACAAGAAAATCCTTATCTGATTCATTTTATAGAACATAGAAATGTTGTATAGAGAGACATTCCTATTTTTATGACTAATATCTCTGTAATTCACTCATACCTGTTTTAATCTAGGAGTTTATTTCAGACTTTGTAGTAATTAGAGTAGATGCTAATCCTAATACTGTCCTTACTGGAGACTGCTATTTCTGTCTTCTCCCACAACTATCAGTTCTTATAGCTATTTCTACATAATCTAACCGTTTGCTTTCCCTCCATTGTTCACTTCTCCCTTGTCCGTTCCCTGCACTTTCATATTTTGCTTATATAATGTATATTTGTTTCTTTTGGTCTCACATACAAACACATATACATATACATATACCACTTTTCTGCTGCAGTACTCTCTCTCAAAAACATGTATACACAAAAGCAGACACACACTTCTGTACTTCATTTGAATAAGCTTTAAAGCTTTAGACAATGAAATTTCAAGATATATTGTTCTCCTGGACATATATAAAGTAATTCTGACATGACAGACAGTATCCCCATGTCTATAATCTGCATTATATGGCAAATGTGGTACTTTATTTTATTTTTTAATTTAATATTTTTATTATGCCACTGTGAGATATACAATTACAAAGATGTTCATATTTGGGTTACATCTTACAGTGTTCCAGCACCCATCCCTCCACCAGTGCCCATTTCCCACCACCAGTGTCCCCAATTCCCTCCTCCATACCCCAGCTGCATCTATGGCAGGCACTTTACCTCTTCTCTCCCTCTCTCTCTCTCTCTCTCTCTCTCTTCTCTTATACATTGTGGATTTCAATACATAAATGTGGTATTTTAAAAGAGAGATATATCAGAGGAAGTATATTGAGGGATGACTAGATTGAATGCGGTAATATATGTAGAAGACAGTATTGATTAAGTGGGAAATGCTGAAACAATTACACAGGATTAAAAGACTGCTCCAAGCAACAATTACAATGTCAGACATTCTTTCTGCAGCAGTCATGCCAGGGGCAGACTGCAGTCTTCCACAGTAAATTTCCTTCCTTGAAAAGATACAGTAATCTTTTCAATATTTTTTATTTAATGACAATTCTTCCTGGTTAGTTTATTAAGAACTGGGAGCAAAATTATTTTATGTGGATCATATATTCAAGTCCCTTGCCTTTTAAACATAAAAACTGGGATACAAATGATAACTCTTCAAAGATGTATGAGTATAATGAAATATTAAATTGAGTACTGGGAATTAATAACTGTGATTGAGAAAATTTGATGTAACACTGCTAGAGGAGAATTTTCAGAATAGCATGTAAGTTTAGACTCCCAAAGTGGTTCATGAGATATATACAGTGATGGGAGCTAAGGCCCTGCCATAGGCATGGAGCCAGCTTCTTCATGTTAGATGATATATGAGAAAGAGTATCCTTTATTAATGTGCAAAATACATGTATTTTATACATGGACAGAGATAGCATGACCTTGTGGAGTACCAGAATCTCTGGGAAGAGAATAAATAACAATCACCTCTGCAATCCTTTATGTTGAATATATTTACATTTTTGTTAATATTACAAGATATACCGGGTCATTGTATGTTAAGCACTCAGTACACAATCTATCATATTTGAAGCACCCTAAAAGTTAATATTACTTATATACGTCTTAGTATTAGTGGAAGAAGCAGTGCTGACTTATGTTGATAGAATGATCTTACATAATCTAAAATTTGCTTTTTGAAATCATATCCTTATAATGTTTGAAACTAGAAGAAAAAAAAGAACTCAAGTTAATAAAAATATTTTAGTGATTGTCATATTAAAGATTTATAGTGACTGTCCTTGAGTACGGAGTATTATTTACACATTTTAAAAATTTTATTGTTAAAAATAAAAATAAAAAATAAAAAAAATTTTATTGTTATAATATCTATACATATATGTATATGTATTTACATATACAAATGCCTTACTTGCTGGACTATCACTCTGGCCCCTTGTTATTATATTTTTAAAGTTTTGGATCACATCGTTAGTGCTCATGGCTTATTCATGGCTCTGCAATCAGAGATTACTCCTGGCAGAGTGCTCAGAGCACTGTATTGAGTGCTGAGGATCAAACGCGATTGACTGTTTGCAAGACAAATACCCTACCTGCGGTACTATCGCTCAGCAAGACACCTAGTTTATGGTGCTATTACGGCTGTATAATAACCAGATACATTGCCACCCCAGTGCTGCTGGGGCCTCTAAGGTCACAGTGGGAAATGTGTAGGAGCCAATTGGTGCAGGCATCAAAGAAGGTTAAGGCCTTTTATGATGCGTCCTACACTCTGTGCTCTCTCCGGCCCCACCAATGAGAGTTTTTTTCAGTTACAGTTCATTGATTTTCTTATGAACCTTGATTTTAATTTGAATTTAAAATTCTTATTATGAAGTGTGTTGCAGGTGTGACTGCAGTACCCGGCTGCATCAGCAGGTGGCAGACAGGGGACATGCTTGTCTGCATCCCCCAGGGCTTTGCCCTGGGGGCCCCTGGATGGTTGATGATCTGACATAGAAAAAGACTGTGCCCCCTGGGATGAACCCAGTGTCAACAGCAGAGCCTGACAAGCTACTCGTGGTGTATTTGATATGCTAAAAACAGTAACAATAATGGACCTCATTCCCATCGAATGGAGTCTTTACTGGCACCTGCTCAAGTAAATCGATGAACAGTGGGAAGGCAAGTGATACAAGAAGCGATTACGGAGTACTTTAATGAATTGTCAATTTTGTGATCTCAAGGCCTTTTTGTTTCTTTTTGTTTTTGACCACTCTGAGTGGTGCTCAGGGCTTACTCCTGGTTCTGTGTCAAGGATCACACATGATGAGGCTCAGGGGACCATATAGGTGCCAGGTTTTAAACATGGGTCAGCTATATGTAAGGTAAGTGTCCTACTTGTTGTACTATGCTTGACTCGGGTATTTATGTTTTTCAATACTAAATTCTGAAACTTTGTGTTTTTAAATATGTTTGTATGCTCACATGTGTGTGTGCACATGATGTAGCCAGTTTTGGAGTGACACCCTGTTGTGCTCAAGGATAACTGTAGTAAATGCTCAGAGGACTATATGTGGAGTCAATATGAGTAGTGTGTAACCCCTAGATATTTTGCAAGGCGATTGCTTTATCCCATCTACTGGCGTATGTAATTTTGGTGTTTTATGAGACTATGTAAATGATGTCTGAAATAAGTTAATTTCAATAATTTTTACTTAAATTTTTAATTCTATTACAGAATTAATATTAAAATTTAGTATTTATAATGGTCTACAATACAAAATAGTATGAAATAAGTTTTCAAGTGATTTTGATTATATACGTATATAGTTCACACCCAGGGTACCAGGAGGATAGCAGAGCTAAGATTGGCACGGGTTAGAGGTGCTTGTACCAGCCAGTGGGTGATGACCACAAGTACCAAATCCAGTATCTGACAAATTATATTTTAAAATATAACTAGTAGTAAGCTAGTATAACTAGTAGATTATCTTGATTTTTAAATGCATCTATCCATTTAGGCTTCTGTGTGTGAAGACTACTTCTATAATAAAAATTACGTTAAGGCATGTCATATTTACTTATGGAGACAAATTACTTTGGTTTTAAAGAAACATGTTAACAAGGAAGGAATTTATTGAAAGGATTATTTATATTTGTTGGTTCATTGAATTTTCAGATATCTGCTACCCAGTGTTGTCCAACATTACATAGTAACAATAGGAGCAAAGAGGCAGTAGGGGATGTTAAGGTACTTGTGTTGCACTTGGCTTACCTGGGTTCATCTCAGCATGTGGGGATATGGTTCCCTGAGCCCACCAGGAGTGATTCCCGAGTTTCTAAAAACTAAAGACCAAAATCAATAACCACAACACAGATAAAAAGTACCAATATCATCAATGTTTATTATTTAAAGCTTATATCACAAGATGTAATACTTATTACTACCTAGAGTTACTTTATAATTTAAGAATTCAAAAGCATCTCAATGAGAGATGAACTTTTTTATTTTTAATGATAGAACAGAGACTCACAGACATGGGGCAGAGCTGCTACTGGCTCTCCCTGTGCCCAGCCGCTCACGAGGTGCCCAGGAGGGATGGCGTGTTCTAGCCCTGACCCACCACCCCAGCAGAGTCTTGCAACAAGCCAGACGACCCTCCACTCCATGAGGGCCTCCATTTTCCACATCTGGACTTCTCTCTCGTCAGAACTCCACCCAGCAGACCATTCTAACACAGTCCGGCTTGCGCAGCCGCTTGCAGCCACGCAGTTCATCAATAAATGCTGGACTTAGAGAGGACTACAAGAGTATGCTACCTGCATGGCAGAGCCTGGCAAGCTACCCATGTTGTATTTGATATGCCAAATACCAGTAAAAATTATAGACCTCATTCAGGAATGGATTGAGGCTCTTTATGTTCCTGGAGCAAGCAGATGCCCTTGGGCTCTACTAGCATGAGACAGGACATATGGAGATGTTACTGGGGCCCGCTGGAGCAAATAGATGATGAAAGGGAAGACAGTGTGATACAGTGAATGATAGAACAAATGTTTATGTTATTTTTTATTGGCTTGAAGAATCAGTGGTGGGAAGGTGTTCAAGTATATTTTATTGTCAATAATTTATATGTATTATCATGCAAATGCAATCAGGAGAAACTATGGAAAATATGAAAACGTTTTATAAAGCTATTTATTTCTAGGTCTAAAATATAATTATAATAAGTTTTGTTATTGAAGAGATGTTATCTATTGCATGCAGTGAATTTCATATACTGGTCAATACATTTTGGTAGGAAGCTGTAATAGGTATCATAGAACAGTGATAGTGCAGAGATTGTGAAAAAACATTTTAGAGATGTGTATGGTTAAAAGACTGAGTTCCTTGCTATACTGTGCACAAAATTGAGGTAGCTAAATGCATTACACTGTGCATTTTCAACAGAATAATGTAGCCATTAGACAAGATGCTATTTAATGATAGGGGAAATATCTATAGCTGTTTTGTTCAAAATAAAGTGTCAATTTTTTTTAAAATGTTAAAATAGTTTCTAAAATATAAATCATTTTTTAAAATGCAGAATAGGATCTTTATAAATAATCCAAAACATTCGCTTAAGATTTTATTGATTAGTATAATAGAAATTACTTCTTTATTTATTTTTATAAATATTTTCTAAGTTATTTTCAGTGACAACTTTAGATAATACTGTTTGGAAATAAAATAAATCAATATGACAAAAATATGTATAGTTTAAAATTATCCTCTCACACCTTAGGCCTTTGACATTTTATGCATTCAGAAACAATGCATAAAATCTATCCTTATTATAGGATACATATATGTGTAAAAATATGCTTATTATATAGGATAGTTACTAAATATTTGTATAATAAATACAAACATATCTGATAAACTAATTTTTCTGAAAGAGAATAGATACAATTGAAGAATATGTTACCCAATAGCTACCTAGTTGTACTCAGAACACATTCCATTTTAGTTGTAAATAACCATGCATTAATTTAAATGGAAATGGTGAATTTGAATTTATTTGACTTTATTGATGTAAAATCAGAGTTGTTAGCTGATGACATTGGGAGTATTTGCTAGTTACTAACTCTTATACCGAGTTCATTCATGTGCACATTAGACAGTGACCCTTTGCTAAAGAAGTACTTGGAGTTCCAAAGCTAATACATACATAGGGCAGTCTTGCATGTGAAAAAGGGTTATTTTGTAGTTTTAAAGTTGAAATTATGAGTTATTAGACTATTTTATATTATTCCTGAGCTGACAAAAATAATCTGGTTTTACTTTTCTCCATTATTATAAAATCTAGTCTCTTTTGCAGAACCTCTCCACTTGACTCTACTTTTCAAAGTTGCATACATTTTTGTCCTTTTTATATGCAGTCAATCGCTTTCACATTGATTCTTTGTGTCAGTGTTTTTTTTATCATTCTTACATTAATTGGTGCAGCCTTACTATTTGTCTCAGTAGTCCATACTCATTTCATTAGGGAATTGTTATTCTTGTCTTGAATGTCTCTTCTATTAAGATTTATTGTTATAATTATTTAACTAAAATGATAGCATTTCATCACTGAAGTCTAGCTGGTATTATTGTATATGACCTTAGAGATGAATATCTGTTGAGAACTAGCAAATAGTATGAGGGCTAATGCACTTGTCTTGTGTAATATTGCTCACCCCAGTTTGAACCACTGAGAACTATCAAATAGTGACCTCTCACAATCAGAAGTGATCCTATAGGTGTCATTAGCAGACCCTAAGCACCACTGAGTATGACCCCTGATTCTTCCTGGAGAAATATATATAAATCTTTTATTTTCTCTTTCTTTTTGTCCTCAAATATTAAACATCAGTTTGTTGTTGTAACAGCTGAAACCAAAGCCAAATGCCTTATTTAACTTTTATTTATTTATTTATTTATTTATTTATTTATTTATCTATTTATTTATTTATTTGCTTTTTTGGGTCACACCCAGCGATGCTTAAGGGGTTACTCCTGGCTCTTTGCTCAGGAATTACTCTTAGCAGTACTCGGTGGACCATATGGGATGCAGGGATGGAATCCGGGTCAGCCGCGTGCAAAGCAAATGCCCTACCTGCTGTATTATCGCTCTGGCCCCCAAAGTCAAATGTCTTCCAAATCCTAACAGCCAATCGTTAACTGTATAAACTCCAACAGAGCTGCAGACTTCTGAGACTCAAATACCTCATATAAAAAACTAAGTAGATGTGCATGACAAGGTACATGTTCCCTAAAGATATTCTCATTCATCAATACATTATCTACCGGCAAATGGTATTTTTCAAATGTAATTAATCTTGGGACTAAAGATTTTGTCATTAAGAATTATTGTAATTATTCTTTGCAAATATTTGATAATGGTATTTTGCAAATGTAATTAAGACTCTAGGGACTAAAGCTTTCTTAAAGTGAAATCGGAGTCAAGGAGTTAGAGCAGGAGGAGACAAATGCAGAGAACAGAGTTAAGAGTAATAGAGACATGACTGGCCTCTATCTTATTCTTATTGACTTTGAAGATGCATGATTCGAAATATAAGCCAAGAATATGGGTAGCCTGTAGGAGCTGGGAATGGTAGGAACACAATCCTTTTCTCAAATCCCCAGGAACCAAAGTATATTGGTACCTTACTTTTAACCCAGTGAGGTCCAGTTGGAATTCCGAATTCTAGAACTGGAAGATGATAAGTTGATATTCCTTTTATTAATTGAGTTTATAATTGAGTGTGTGTGTATAACATATATATGTAATTAGCATTTATATTCACTTGTTTTTATAAAGTGGTTATAAAAGCGTTCCTAATAAGTATACATATTTAAGTATTCAGACTAAATGCTTCCCATAAATTCTTCACATTCAGATAGATAATACATGTAAAGAATGGGTTCTTCAGTGTGCTAACAATTGTAGAGGGTACTAATGCCAACCTAGAACTAAGCATTAAATAGAGGCAAAAAGATACACATGACAACCCTTTAATGTATGTTCTGTAATCCATAGTCTGGAGGGGAAGGAAAAGAGAAAGAGAGAGAAAGGGAAAGAAATAAAGAACCTGCCATGGAGCAGGGGCTGGGGAGGGGGAGGGAACCGGGGGACGTTGGTGGGGGAGATGGGCACTGGTGGCGGAATGGGTGCTGGAATACTGTATGACCAAAACCCAAATATGAACTTTTTAATTGTATATCTTTGTAATTGTAAAAATAAAAAATAAAAAAAAGAATGGGTTCTTGAGCCATTTAGGCAGTCAAGCAGGTAACACACGTGCCTTGTGTACAACCAACCCAGGGCTTAATCCCATTACATGTGCTTCTGTAAGCACTTTTGGGAGAAACCCCTGAGCATAGGTCCAGGGGTAAACCATTAAGATAGCTAATTGTGATTTCAAAACAAACTAACATATAAAACCAGATAAACATGCAAAGAATAATTGCCTCCTCTCCTTCAAATGCGATGAATCTTAAAGAGACTACACAAACATACATACATATTAAAAAAAAATAAAGCTTACACATTAAAATGAAACTCTGCATTGACACATGCACCATGGAAACATAACAATAGGCACATGATCTGGATATAATTGCAGTTGCTTAAATGGTATTTTTCTGGAATTCTAAGACATACCCTGTAAAGACACCATTATTTTCTGAACAGCAGAATGAGGTCAGGGGAGCCATGCCTGAAACAGTACTGTCAGTTCAGAGAGCTGATCTTTCATTCACAAACACAGTATTTCTTTTGAGAGCAAGGCCCAAAATTAATAACACAGACAGTAGTGCCTGAACAGAAAAAGACTCTGGACTGTAGATAGAATACAAGATCTGCATTCTTGAAACCTGGATAAACACTGATCCTCTTGGAAGATTCTGCGGAGGGAACCTGATGCAGCTGCTTCACTTAGAATAGACTACTCAGGTGTTCTTCTGCAGTGAAGAGGTTGCAGCTGTCAATTTAATCGCAACAGATGGCCATCAGTGCTGGCACTGGGAGGGGGAGAGCAGTCCTCCAAGACTTCCTGTCTGCCGCTCAAGCTGATTCAGTACTTTTGTTACTTCAATTACTAGCTCGTTGTAACGTCGAGCCATAGGTCTGACTCTTGGGAAAGGGGGCATTTCTCTTCTCTGAACTACTTGAATGACAACCCTGAAACAGCCATGAAGTACATCTCAAGTTAAAAGACATTTTTCAAATATTTTCTATCTACCTTTATCGATGTTTAGGTAAATTTAAATAAATCTAAATTTTTGTTTTGTGAAATGATCTCTATTTTATCAGATTAAGTCAGCATTTCTAGGCCACAAATGGTTTGGGTAACTGAAAAATCTGTTGAATGTTCCTATATTTTAGAGAAACAGCTGTAATATGTACCTTATTATTATTGTTATAGTTTAATGTTTAGCAAAGAAGAGAGACATCTGCAGTTTTCTAGTGGTAAAGCTAAAGAAAATTAAAAGGGATATTTTATTTTCACCGTAAAGGGAATTCATTTATGTATTACTAGCTTACTTAATGCATACTAAGCCTTAGGCTCTACAGACATTGTTTTATAAACTTCATAATTATCTAAAGAATGTTTATTCAATCATGTGCATCTTAGATGAAAACATCAAGATACATGTAATAATAATTGTCACAGACATGTATTTCAGGTTTGCTTGTCTTCAATCTGTGCTTATAACAGCCCAATAATTTTATTTTTTACAACCTCTTTTGGGAACAGTATTTCTGCCCCACAAAACACAGGGAAAAATTTTCAGAAACTATGCAAAAACATACACGCGTGTAATTCTAAGAGTTTGGCATTTCAGACTTTCTCTGTGACCTTATCTGTTCTATCTCTGGATATTGAACTGATGTTGAAGCTGTTTTACTAAATATTGAAAACCCACAGGAAACACAGAGAAGCTTGCACCACAGAGGGCTGATAGTGCCTTTATCAGAAGGCCATAGCACTAAATCAATGCAACCAAAATGTACTTACATCCCAAAGAGCTCCAAACGTAGAAGTTTCCTGAAAAATGCACCGCATTTATCTTTCCAGACACAGGTTCCTCGGGTTACTTCTCAACTCTTCTAACCTGTGTGATTTTCTTCCACCAGGGGGTGCCAGAGCAACAACTCTCATTCATAATGAAAAAGACCTTATTTTCTCTTGAATATGATTTAATTTTGGAGATGTGGCTGTAACACTTACGGGCACAATTCCTGATAAACCAACGCTTGTTTTTATAAAGTGCTTATAAATAATATTAATTCAAGGAAATATAATATAACATATATTCAGAAAATTTGGAAATTTTGTCTACTAGAATATTTCCACATCCCTTCTACCAAAAAATGTACCAAGTGGTAATTTATCTTTCATTTCTGCTGATTTTATTTATTTATTTATTTATTTATTTATTTATTTTTGTTTTGTTTTGTTTTTTGGGTCACATCCGGCAATACTCAGGGGTTTCTCCTGGCTCTGCACACAGGAATTACTCCTGGCGGTGCTCAGGGGACCAAATGAGATGCCGGGGATCGAACCCGGGCCAGCACTAGCCAACCGCGTGCAAGGCAAACGCCCTACCCACTGGGCTATTGCTCCGGCCCCCTGATTTTGTTTTCAATGGGATTGGTTGCTAGAAGAAAGGCAAAAGTCCTATTTTAAAATAAAATAAAAGTACTAAAGTTATCTATTGACTAAAGCAATAAGTTTAAAATTTATTTTTAACTTAAAAATTTTTTGAAATTCTACAAAATAGTGTCCTAAACATAACTACTAATAAATGTCAGGAAATCTGAGTGCTCATGCCACTTATCTTACTGCAGCCCTCAGAATAACTCATGCAATTTTGTTTTGTTTTCTACTCCCCAAAATTCATCTGTGCATGTTATCATGTATATCATGTATTTTATGCAACATATATGAAATAAGGAATATATGGAATTACATAAAATATACTATGTAACTATTAAAATAATATATGTTGTGTGATTTTCCTAAGTTTTATTCATTTCATATACCATTAGTATCTTTTTTGAAACATTATAACATACATGTGTAGATAATTTTAATGTACAAGGTTACCTAGAAGCCTATATTACTGAAATAAATAGCAGAAATAAATAGTTATAATTTTTTTTTAAATGATCGCAAAATCCTTATATAGATGTTCAATTCTTTTTTTTTTCTTTTGAGGCCATGTCCAGTGGTATTCAGGGCTTATTCCTGGCTCTGTGCTCAGAGATTACTCCTAGTATTGCTCTGAGGATCATATATGTGCTGTTGATAAGTATCTTTTACCCATTTTGCCTGATGCACTATTTTCTGGCCTCAAAATTCTTTATTAATGTAGAGTTAGTATATACTTAGTATGTAGTAATTTGCTTAAGTGAACTTGATCACTTTATCACTTAACATCCTGTTATTTGCTGATTTGCTCCAGGCACCAGTAATGTTTCCATTTGTCCCTGTCACCGTGGCAGTGTAGCCCAAGGGCATCTGCTTGCTCCAGGAATACAAAGAGCCTCAAGCCATTCGTTCAGGATCTTGATGATGAAGTTTGGCCATCTTGTTGGTGGGCGGCCATGAGAGCTTTCGATATCCAGTGGCATCCAGTCAATAACAGCTCTAGTCCAGCGGTCATCTCCAAGTCACATTACATGTCCAGAACATCTGATTTTTGATGCCTTGGCAAATGAGACAGCATCCCTGACTCTGGATCATCGACAGAGGTCAGAACTCCAGATTCCTTCTCTAACTTGAGTGAGGCATGATATTCCAAGCATAGCTCTTCGATTCCTCTTTGGGAGACCCGAATAGTGTTCTCCTGCTTTTGTAGAACCCAGGTCTCTGAGGCGTATGCTAATGCAGGGAGAATGGTGGAATAGAAGAGAAGTGAACACATGGTTGAATATATTAACACTCTATGGTGGGTAAAATGCTGTTTGAGAGAATGTTGGTCATGAACTTAAAATACATTAGTGGAAATTGCTTCTTATTGTATTAAGTATTTCACAAGAACAATTATAAACCTGATTCTCATGACCTGATGTAATGGTTTGAGGCTCTTTATGTTCCTGGAGCAAGCTGATGCCCTTTGGCTCTACTAGCATGAAAAAGGACATATGGAGATGCTACTGGTGCCCGCTCGAGCAAACCAATGATGAACGGGAAGACAGTGATAAAGTGATGATTTCACAAGAGAATTTGAGTGTGCCTATTTTATAAATACCAATAACAATGTATTTCTACTAAACTGTGATGCTTCATTTTAGGTTAACTTTTTTTTAGCTTCTGTACAATAGAAATACCAGTAGAAGAAAGGTATAATAATAATACCTAAGAACTTCCCCAACCTGAGAATAAAATATGTCTTTTTTTATTTTTAAATTTTTATTATACCACCGTGAGCTATACAATTACAAAGGTGTTCATAATTGGTTTTCGGTAATATAGTGTTCCAGCACTCGTTCCTCCACAGTGCACCATTCCCATATCTAATGTTCCCACAATCCCTATCACCCACCCCCCAGCCTGCCTCTATAGTAAGCACCTTTTCTTTTCCTCTCTTTTACTCTCTGTCTTTCTCTCTGTCTCTGTCTTTGTATCTCTCTCTCTTCTTTTACACATTGTGGCTTGCCCTGAAGATATTTAGGTTTATCATGTAAGTCTCTTTGTGTATATTCAATGGTGAGTTCTAGTCTGACATTACTATTTCCCACACTTAGTAAAACACTGGCATATAATTATATCCCATTAATAAATGCAGTCATTCTATGTCATTTTTATTCTGACACCAATCAGCACTCACACCAACAGTGGATGAGAGTTACTTTTCCCCCAAATCCACGCCAGCACCAGTTGTTCTTGCTGTGTTGGATGTGTTCCAGTCTCTGTGGTGAGAGATGATATATTGTTGTTGTTTTGATTTGCATCTCCTTGATGATTAATGATATAGAGCATTTTTTCATATGCCTTTTGGCCATTCGAATATCTTCTTTTTTGGAAGCTTCTGTTTATTTCTTCTCCCCATTGTTTGATGGGGCTGGCTGTTTTCTTCTTGTAAAGTGCTACCAGTGCCTGATATATACTGGATATTAAGCCCTTTACAGATGGGTGCTCGGTGGATAGTCTTTCCCACTCTGTAGATTGTCTTTGTACCTTGGTCACCGATTCTTTTGAGGTGCAGAAGCTTGTCAGTTTTATATAATCCCATTTGTTTACCTTTGCTTACATTTGTTTTGTCAGTGGTGTTTCGTTTTTTGAAGATGCCTTGAGTTTCGATGTCCTAGAGTGTTTTTCCTGTATTTTGGATGTACTTTATAGATTCATGTCTGATGTTGAGATCTATAATTCATTCTGATCTGACTTTTAATATAGCGTTAGAAGGAGGTCAAGGTTCTTATTTATTTTACATGTAGCTGCCCAGTTTTCCCAGCACTATTTGTTGAAGTGGCTTTGTTTTCTACACTTAACATTCTTTACTCCTTTATCGAAGATTAAGTGACTGTATATTTGAGAGTGTGTTTCAGGATATTCTGTTCCATTCTATGGGTGTATGAGTCTATCTCTATATCTAATCATCAGAGAGATGCAAATCAAAACAACAATGAGATATCACCTCACATCACAGAGGCTGGCCCATATCCAAAAAGGGTAAAAACAAGTGCTGGCGAGGATGTGGGGAAAAGGGGACTCTCATACATTGTTAGTGGGAATGTCGACTTGTACAACCTTTCTGGAAAACAATATGGACATTCCTCCAAAGACTAGAAATTGAGCTCCCTTTTGACCCAGCCATACCACTCCTGGGAATATACCCTGGGAAGCCAAAACACACGGCGGAAACACAATCCGCACTTTTATTTTCATAGCAGCACTATTCACAATAGCCAGAACCTGGAAACAACCAGTATGCCCGAGAACTGATGACTGGATAAAGAAACTGTGGTACATCTACACAATGGAATACTATGCAGCTGTTAGGGAAAATGAAGTTATGAACTTTGCCTATAAATGGATGGACCTGGAAAGGATCATGTTGAGTGAAATTAGTAAGAATGAAAGAGAGAGACATAGAATGACTGCATTTATTTGCATGACATAAATATATCAGGTGATCTTACCAAAAGTGGAAATTACCACAAAGGTGTGGGAGTCAGAGGTTAGGTAAGATAGATAAGGGAACATGTGTGAATAAATGTCATAAGGGCTGATACCAACATAGAACTGAGCATTAAATGCAAGCAAAAATGCACATGATGGCTTCTAAGCGTATGTAGTGCAACCCCAATGTGTACGAGAAGGAAAAGAGAGAGAGGGAGAGAGTAAAGAGATAAAGAACCTGCCATTTAAGCAGGCTATGGTAGGGGGAGGGAATTGGGGACATTGGTGGTGGGAAATGGGCACTGGTGGAGGGCGGGTTGCTGTAACACTATGTGACCGATACCTCCAAACATGAAAAATATTGTAATTGTATATCTCACGGTGGTATAATAAAATGTTTAAAAATATCAATGGCCTTCCTATATGCAAATTATGAGAGAGAAGAAAGGGATATTAAAAAAAGATCCCATTCACTGTTGTGCCACAGAAAACCAAATACCTAGGAATCAGTTTGACAAAGAAAATAAAGGAGCTCTATAAAGAAAACTACAAAACATTACTTCAGAAATTAGAGGACCTGAGGAAATGGAGACACATTCCCTGCTAATGGATTGGAAGAATTAACATTATCAAAATGATAATATTTCCTGGAGTTTATACAGATTCATTGTGGTCCTTATAACTGTACTGATGACCTTCTTCAAAGAAATTGACCAAAACTCCTGAAATTTGTATGGAATAATAATCCCCCAGGAATAGCAAAAGCAATCCTTGGGAAAAAGTTGGTGGGTGGATTCGCTTTCCCCAACCTCAAACTCTACTATAAAGCAGTCGTAATTAAATCGGGTTAATGATTGTATTTTGTCTTTGTTCTAGGATGGGAAGCCTTAAATTTTAACCCACATTTTGATTACCAAAGATTTTTTTGAATTGTAGATTCTGATTCTGTTGATTTTAGGTTTAGCCTGGGAATCTGCTTTCCTAATTATGTTCCTGGTAGTGCTAGCCTGACTGTGAAGAGCTAATT
The DNA here is from genome assembly GCA_021461705.1 of Cryptotis parvus. Taxonomy (NCBI): domain Eukaryota; kingdom Metazoa; phylum Chordata; class Mammalia; order Eulipotyphla; family Soricidae; genus Cryptotis; species Cryptotis parvus. The sequence goes on from JAJIBD010002339.1 coordinate 101,586, forward strand.
TGTAGATTATATGACAAAGTAATTCATGTATAAGGGAGTTTCTTCAGTCCTAAAAAAATAGGATAAAGCAAGAACTTGAGAGAAAGACATCCTTAATTCATAAAATGATCTTTCCTTTCTTAATTCCTAGTGATTAATTTATTGATGCTCTATATGAGTGAATTTTTATTGCTGTCTTTGAACACGAGTTAGAAATAAATCTCTAGGAGACGTGGGATAGCTAATGTTTTATTGTGTGGTATTATTTTAACAGTAGTTTATTAGCCAGATTTTGAGGAAAGATAAATGAGCTAAGAACAAATGACTGTTGTTCTATTTCTTCTGCCAAGTACCACTGTCCCTGCCTGATGTGTGGAGTGGCATGGCAGCCTATTTACAGTGGATAAGCTGTTCGACATACATAACAGATGGGGTCATAACTTCCCAATTCCATAAACATGGTCTCTACTCCTGGAGGCAGTAATGTACTATGATGGTTTTTCAATGTGTTTATAGTAGGTGCATTGCTGGCATTTTACAAGTTATTGAAGCTCAGGGCAGCAATAACTTGTAATGTAGTTTTCAACATAGCTTCAATGGGTTTTTAGGAGTGAAGTACAATAGATAAGAAATACCTTAGTAAATTATTCTTTTATCCTGTCAGTTGTTCTAGCAGTGTTATGCCCTAGCATTGATGTGTGGATATGCAATTGTTTGTGCATCATTATTTTCATATTTTGTTCATGGTAGGATCTTCTTGTCAGTGAGGTTTTCAGTCACATTTGGTAAATGACATCCTTCTGTCTCCCACCCATCACAGTGTTTGTAGGATTGATAGCAGCATGCTGCTCTCTAAAACCCAGTTAGTGTCTTTGCAGACAGAGTATCCTCAAACACACAAAAAATATGACTTTGGTATTACATATAGAACATGTTTGGGTAGGAAAGGTTATATTTTAAGGTCTTCCTCTGAACATTATTTTCAGCTGTTGAGCAAGCGTGTAAGATACCTAGCAAGTGGATCAGGTTTTCAGTTTAGTGTCTTCAATATTTGTCTGTAAAAATTGATTTCAGGGAACAATAATAATGTAGTTATAAGAAATAATTACTTTTATCCAATAGCTCAGAATCCAGTGAGGAAAATAGAATTGAACTATATTAAGATATTATAGCAAATGCATATAAAAGATGATATCCAGGAAAAGGAAAGAGCTAATTATGTTTGGAATAAGACTGTTGATAAGGAGAGTTACTAGAAAAAAGAAAAGACATTATTATTGTTATTATCACTATTATATTAGAATTTACTGTTAAATAATCTGCTTTTGAAAAAAATTTTTGTTCCACCTTTTCATTATTCCTATGAATATATTATATCATAGACTTTGTAAAAATACAAAAAGGGCATTTTTGTTTTATCTTAGTGCATTTTTTATTTAAAGCATTATATGTAATGGAGCTGATATTCAGACTTTAAACCAAATTGTCACAGTTTTCTGACTCACTTAATTTTATTTGGAGTTGGGATTTTTAGCCACACCTAGCAGTGCTCAAAATTTCTTCCTGGCTTTATGATCGAGGATCACTCCTGGAGGGGTCATTAGACCAAATGGGATACTGGGGTTTGAACATAAGGCCACCCATAAGTAGAACAAAATTCTATCTGCTGTGTTATATTTCTAGCCCTTGCTTAATTATTGTATACACTTACCTCACAACTTAACTCTTTCCTTCTATTACTATAAATATTAATAGGCCTTATAATCACTCATAATTAAGTAAAAATTTTCATTTTATTAGTATACACAATGAAATGCCTATGTAAAATAGACCTTTGATTCATATCGTGTAGCTTCCTATTTGCAAATTATACTCATTTATTACATAGAATAATATTTCTTTTGTTGAACTGTATGAGAATTTATGAGATTAGTAAATTGATATTAAAGATACATCCTGTGATTCAATGGAAAATATTACTTCTGTTTGCCTGGAGAAATCAGACTAATACAAAGTATTTGGTGAAACATACAATGATAAAGGGCATGGTCATACAAATTTGGAGTAAATATAAGGAGCTCACAAAATAAATTTGTAAAATTGCTGTAATGTTATGGTCTAGAGACAGACAAAATGCAGGATTACTTGTATTTTATAGTAAAAAGAGAAGTTCAATATTTGAGATATTAAATCTAGAAAATAGTGGTGAAGAGGGCGAACAATACTATTTTAATTATATACATTATTATTTCTTTTTAACTATTCATATGCATATATACACATTTATGTATTAACATATATGTATAAAATTCAGGAAAGTAGGAGGAATGGCAAGGAGGGGAGTTCTTGAAATCATGTAAAACAAATGTGTATAAAAGAGAAGGTAACAGTCATATGCTTTCACTGTTGAATGCTAGTCAGTTAGCTAGCAGCTAGCTAGAAACATGAAATGGAAGAAATATTAAATGCACAATTTTAAATTCACTAAAAACTTTATAAAGAATAAAGTTTGTTTTAAACAGAATGTGTTCCTTTGTATTCTGATGCTGAAAATCCTAAACTAAGTGTTAGCAGATTTGCCTTTTTTATGAAGGTAATGAAGTTGACATGATTCCTTGTCTGGTAGATAAATATCCTCTCACTGCCTTTTTCTAAGTGTGAACAAGAAAGGAAAAAATATTTTAAAGAATATTCATATGTGAATAGAACCTACTTTAATGAATCCAGCCCCCAAAAAATTAATCACCAATTCATCTGTATTTCTCACCCATATTGTATGAACCTATTGTTTAATCTAGTTGAGTATATCTCCTTAAATCATGAATCATTTTTTTGAAATTTGAACTCTTGTTTGTATTGTCCATGAGGTATGATTGAATGATTATATTCACCTAGTATTACCTGGTATGTATCTATTTTACAAAGCACTGCCTTGACACATAAGTTGAAAATAATGTTGGCCTATATTGGCAAAACCCAAGTCCTTAAAATATTTTCTTTAAATTTTGCATGTTCATGACTAAGAATTAGAAAAGTAGAAAATTTTGACTACAAAATTGATTTGCTTGTCCACATTGGGGGGTGGGTTACTCCTCTTACCTAATCATTTCCTAGCCCGTCTGAGTGTCATTCAGCCAGCTCCATTCTCTGCTACAATTAGAGTTCCATGTGCTAAGGGAATAAGAGTAGCACTTTAAGCTTTCCCTTTAGGGGGATGAATCATCACTTGTTTGGCATCCAAGTTGAAATCAGATTGCTTGTTTTGTTGTGTCATCTCTTTGTTGGTATTGAACTGCTTTTTGGAAGTAATACGAAAGATTTAAATTTTAACCACTTTTTGTCCAATTTTATAAAAAGCATATTTATTATAACCCCTGTTCCCCAGATGAAAAATTGATGCTCATAATAATAAAATAATTTCAAAGTCAATATAGCAAGCAAATATTAGATTGCAAAGCAAAATGTTATTTTAAGCCTAGTTTCTTTTTAATTATAAAACATATGACCATTTCTAGGCCTGCATTTCATTATTGAATACCTGAGACAAAACAGATCCTCCTCCTTAAAGAATTAATGTCAACTGATTTTCAGGGCTTAATGTGTTTTTTATTTCCTTGCAGGGAAATTTAAAAAAACCCTTGACCTCCAATTTAATGATTTTGATTTGCTTCCAAATATGGTCCTCACCTTAGATACTAGGTTAAGGAATTGTTTCTTGGGTCCAAGAACCTAAATCTTACTCTTATAATAAAAGTAGGATATTTGTGTGTTAATCATTTGTTGTATTTAATATGTTTCTAAGACAAATGATTTGCAAATAATTATAATATATAATAAAATAGAAGACAAAAGATATCATAATCTTATTAGTTTATAATATAGAAATTTTATGTGCATTATCATGTACCAAAATTCCCTAATTTTAATTTTCCTAATACTCTGATGTTATCTTTTGAACTAATTGAGTTCAAATTTACTAATTTAGTTCAATTTACTAATTTAGTAAATTGAACTAAATTGATGGTACATTTGGAATTATAACATTGATTGCTGAACTACACTACCAGGGAAAGAAGGGTTCTCCTACCTGTCAGATATCTTATTTTATCTACTCATCAAAAACAATAGCCTTACTACCAGCTGTTGAGGCAGCCTGGGATTGGGTGGGAGTGGGTGGGGTACATTGGTGGTGGAAATGGGGCAATGGTGGAGGGATGGGTGCTGGAATACTGTATTACCAAGAACCAATTGTGAACACCTTTGTAATTGTATGTCTCACGGTGGTATATTAAAAAATTTTAAAATAAAACAACAGCAAAAAAAGAAAAAAATAACAATAGCCTTAAATTGCGACTTCTCCATTCTTACCTTGCTGTGTTTCTACTGGGATTCTGTCATTATCTATTTTTATACTTTTGGGTTTCCTTATTCTGAAATTCTTAATATTCTTTGTCCTGTTACTAAATATGTTTTTGATAACCAATAAAAAAACTAACCTTTATTAATTTAACTTTTCAAGTGTCTAATTACATATTTTATTATACCAAATTTCTAATTTTCATATGATTTCAAGGAGCATATTTAATATAACATCACTGTTTTGATAGCAAACAATTACCTGTCATTGTTACCTGTCCATAAAATGTCTATTATTGGCTATTCAAAATCACGCCAATATTTGATTAAATATCATCAACCTTTCCAAGTAAATTATTTAAAACATTCCAATATGTCAAATGACAGATATGTGACTAAAACTAAAGCAGGACATAAGTCAATCATATGTTCCATGAATTTTATTTAAAAAAAAGAATGAGACTTTATATATGAACTTATGTACCCAAGAAAACCAGAAGTGTCAGTATTCACACACATATTCAAAGTATCCAGTGACCTCATTTCTATTACCAAATTTTATATTGGGTTTATATGTGTCAGATCTGTTAACCTCATGCCTCTTCAGCCATCTGTAAAATGAAGATAATAATAACCACCTCCTACATTAAAAAAAAGAGAATTAATGTGGAAATTGAAAATCTAATTTAGCTATTTATAAAATGAGTTAAGTAAATGTACTTTGGTTTAATATATTTAAAAATGATACTTTTGAAGAATTTTGTGCTTTTTAAATGATATAATTGAAAAATTTGAGAAAGTACTTAAGATAAAACTACTTCTTTGGGGCCGGAGCGATGGCCCAGTGGGTAGGGCGTTTGCCTTGCACGCGGCTGGCCTGTGATGGCCTGGGTTCGATTCCCGGCATCCCATATGGTCCCCCGAGCACCGCCAGGAGTAACCCCTGAGCATTGCCGGGTGTGACCCAAAAAAGCAAAAAATAAATAAATAAATAAATAAATAAATAAAAAAAAAACTACTTCTTTTAAGTGTGTCTGCATTTATGCTTTACCTGAAATGTCAATATTGATAAACTCAATAATAAAAACAATAGTTTTCAGTCTTATGGCATACAAAACCAGTTAAAAGGGGATGGTGTATCTGAAGGCATGAACTAATGAGTCAATTAATAAAAATAATGAATTGGTTTTAATAGCACATTTGAGAATTTTTAGGGAAGTGGAGGTTGTCTCTTTAAAAAATCTAAATAACTCTTATGATGAAAATCAGAAAATGCCTTTTCTGCTTCAGAAAGCAAACTGATCTCCATGGAATCTTCTGAGGAGCAAAAGCTCAATTTAGGTCAGAGGTGATTTAAACCATTCACTATGTCACACATACTGAGAAATTTTAGTTCACAGTAAGAGAACAAGCAATTTTATAAAACAGTCACTTAGGGCTTCATAGATGAAAGTTAAGTGTGAAAAATTGTAGTAGTCTCCATAACATCAAAATGTATAGCCCCAGGGAGGGAGGGAATGAGATATTTCAAATACAGAGTTACGATGCATATGCAGATTTTGGCAAGTTCCTGAGATTTGTGTTAACATTGTTATTATATTTTTAAATTTAATTCTGAAAATATCAGGGAATAGAACTGTGGGGCAGTATCAACATTAATAATTATATTTAATTATTGTGATATTAAAAGAAACCATGAAATAAAATCTCTATATTAGGTATTAGATGCTCAGAACAATTAAATTAATATTAATTTATTTAGAAAATATCTATGTAGTTCTGATTATCTCTCAGGCATTGAACTAGATTTATGCGAATCCTCAATGAAATTATATTTTTAGGAGAAAAGGCTAATTGAAAGTAAAGAACTATAAGACCATGTGCATGTAATAATCACTATAATTATCATACCCATAATCATTGCTGCAGAAGCCAGAAATGTCTGCCAAGAGACTTGCAGACAGTTTGCAATGCTTAAAGATTGATGCAAAATTTGACGTTTTAGGTAATTGGTTAGAAGGAAACAAGGAAACACTTAAAAGGTTAAGCTAGTCATATTTTGATAAGCTTTGTATGTTTTGCAGTTGAGTGTCTTGGGACCATTAAATGACTATATTTATATTGCAGAAAGCTTCTAATTATTTTTAGAGTAAGGAAATAACTAGGTCAAAATAAGATTTGCAGTTGAAATATGTCAATAGTAAATGTGTGTTATTGTCACTTGTTACTTGTCTTCCCATATTTCATTGATTTGCTGGAGCAGGCACCAGTAACATCTCCATTCATTGGAAATGAGGTCCATTATTGTAATTTTTTTGACATATTGAATACACCAAGGGTAGCTAGCTTATTAGGCTCTTCTGTGGTTCTGGATTCATCCCAGGGGTCACAGTCTTTTGCCATGTCAGATCATCAACCATCCAGAGCCCATGGGGCAGAGCCCTGGGTGTAGACAAACCTATCTCCAGTGCCACCTGCTGATGCAGCCGGGCACCGCAACCACACATGCAACACCTCAAGGGGCAGGAAATGTGTTTTATTAAATTAGTAAATTTAGTGAATGAAACTATATAAATGCAGAAAGCAAGCAAGCACACATGCAAGAAAGGAAAGAAGACAGAAAGAAAGAACGAAAGAAGAAAGAAAGAACGAACGAAAGAAAGAAAGAAAGAAAGAGAGAGAGAGAAAGAAAGAAAGAGAGAGAGAAAGAGAGAAAGAAAGAGAGAAAGAGAGAGAGAAAGAGAGAGAGAAAGAGAGAAAGAAAAGCAATATAAATGCATTGTATTACATTTTTGGAGGCAAGAAGTCTACCATCTGTGTCACTAAGTAAAGTGAGCACCTTCTAGAACTCTGAAGAGATTTCATTTTAACCATTTTTAGCTCCTAATCCACCTATGTTTTGTGGACTATGTTCCCTTTCTCTCTTTAATGTTCTTCACTAGAATTTCTGCTCATATAAGTTCTCAAATTCTGTGACAAATTTCCTCTGTAGTTGTCTTGTAATTTTGTAATTATACTGGTGATTACATTTCTTCTGAGAATAAATATTATAGCAGAATTCTTCTATCTCAAAATTCTTCATCTTTGCTGCAAAATCCTTCTTTCCATACAAATTTAACACCAATACATTCCAGATACTTTAGGCTACCACAAGCCGATGCCAAATAGTTAAGGACTCCCCTCCACTTATCTTATTTTACAGTCACATACCTACTTACACATAAACCCTAAACAAGCAACTTAAAGAACCAGCAAAACAGATACCCGTGCTTCTTCAATGGTGATAATGAATTTGGTTGGCAATCAGTTGTTATAGTAAGGGAAATAATACATTGAACTGAAGTCTAGATTTATAACCGTATAATAAAATGAATGCCAATGTAAATAATCAGAACAAGAAATTTCACTTTCAAATGTAACTAGAGATGTTTATAACCAAATCTGTGACATAGTTAGCAATCAAATTTTCTAATCATTTCTGGTCATTTCTCTAAAATTTACTTCCCAACAAATACATTTACTGAAAAATTACCTTTGCCATGTCAGCTCCATTCTACTACTGATAATGGAGGGAAAAATATAATATTTCTTTGTCTTCAATCCTCCAAAATTAGAGAATAAATTCATATCAATTTATTTTAATTTTATGCTTCCTATATGATTGCAATTAAGTCACATAAGTTATGGGCTTTCTATTATGATATTTAAATTATGCTTGCTACTTTAAAGTTTCATATGCTGTTTCATATTTCATAAAAGGCATGGTCCTAGTATGTATTAATGTCATTTAAAAATCATTCCACTGCAAAACTCAATCCTCTACAAATCTCATTCTACTTTATATTGTAATCTGGCAAAATAAAAATGTCATACTGTCATAGCTTGCATTTATAAATTATTTTATGCTAAATGTTTGGCTCTTCTTAAAGGCAGTCATTTTAAGAGAAAACTATTAAATATAGTACAAATTTGCTAAAAACAAAATCCATATTATAGTGTAAATAATTTATAGGTACTTGTATTTTATTTTTAAATCATTTGTAATATCTTAATTTGCAGAGAATTTTGCTTGTTTTTTTTCCACCTTACATTTTTATAGTTACTGCATAGAAAAAATAATTAATACCACTCCATTATTTCAAATCCACTGGAAAGCAAATAATGAAAAATTCCATGCTAATCTTTACTCATTAAAAACTTTCTATTTTTACCTCTGATAGTACTAAACAATATCCATATAGAATTATAGAATTTCAAGAGTCCTACAGAGCTAAATTTAACCATATTCCACTTGTCTTGTATCACTTGTTTTCCCGTTGTTCATTGATTTGCTAGAGTGGGCATCAGCAATATCTCCATTTGTCCTGTTGCAAGCGAGTGTACCCCAGGGGCATCTGCTTGTTCCAGGAATAGGAAGAGCCTCAAACCATTCTTTCAGGTCATGGGAATGAGGTTGATACTTGTTACTGTTTTTTTGGCACGTCAAATAAAACATGGGTTGCTCGCCAGGCTCTGCCATTTAGGTAGTATACTCTCAGTAGAAGGCTCTTATCTTGAGAATTCACTGATGAAACTCAATGGGGAAAGATCAGGTTTCCTCTTGGGTGGAGCTCTGAGGAACTAAGGAGTCTGGATGTTGAGAATGACTGACCTCTTGGTGTGGGGGGCTGCTCTGACTTCCTGCTAGGTTCACTGGGATGACTGGTCACAACTAGAACTTGCCTAGTAGTATATACAGTGTATAAATGTGAAAGATCCTGGGAAGGATCTGATCCTAACCATATTTGATTCTTCTAATCATGACTCATAGTACATTCCATGATTGTCAATAAAAAAAGAGTATTTGAAACTAATGGCTACTGAGAGTTCAGTGGAAACTATACAACTATCATTTTGACATAAATGCTTTATATTGAAATTTAGCCTTCTAATAGTTTTATGTCTGTCAATGGAATGATTATATAAAATGCATCAGCTTCTCTGAACTTAATATTTTATATACTTCACAAAAATTGAATCTTGCAGTATTAGTCTTTGTTTTTGTTGATTTATATCACTTTATAACAAAATACTCAGAGTTCATTATATTTTTTATTATATGGAACAATGTCCTTTTTTCAAACTGCATTATTATATATACATTGCATTTTTATTCATTTACATTTCTGTGGACTCAGCTTCTTGACTATTGTGAAAATACTTATAATTTAAATTGAAATGAAATTATTGTGCTCTAAATAATCAAAAAAACTGAAGGAGGCTACTGGATCAAAAAAATTATTTTGTTTTCACTTAAGTTTTCATGTGATATCTGTGAAATCAACTTAAAGTTATTTTTTCCTAATTTGTTGATAGTTGTATCCTACTAGACTGCTAAATCTAACAAATTAGCTTTTTACTGGGAGTAATAATGTGATAATTTTGACACTTATTCTTTGCATACTGTAACTGACTTTTACATGTTGGTTATATTTTGCATCCAAAGTATAAAACAAACTTTTTATATGAGTCTGGTCATGGTATATGAGTCTTGTTTTATCTTGTCTTCCAGGTGTTTATCTATTTGCTCTAGTGGGAGCCAGTAATATCTCCATTCATTGGGAATAAAGTCTATAATTGTTACTGTTTTTGGCAAATCGAATATACAGGGGGTAGCTTGCCAGGCTCTGCCAAGGCTCTGGGTAATTCCAGGGAGCCTAGCCATTTTTTTTAAAAAAATAGACGTATACTAACTGCCCAAGAACTGATGACTGGATAAAGATACTGTGATACATCTACACAATGGAATACTATGCAGCTGTCAGGAAAAATGAAGTTATGAACTTTGCCTATAAATGGATGGACATGGAAAGGAACATGTTGAGTGAAATTAGTCAGAAGGAAAGAGAGAGACATAGAAGGACTGCATTTATTTGCATGACATAAATATATTAGGTGGTCTTACCAAAAGTGGAAATTACCACAAATGTAAGGGAGTCAGAGGTTAGGTAAGACAGAGAAGGGAACATGTGTGAATAAATGTCGAAAGGGCTGATACCAACATAGAACTGAGCATTAAATACAGGCAAAAATGCACATGATGGCTTCCAAGTGTATGTAGTGCAACCCACAATGTGTAGGAGAAGAAAGGGAAAGAGAGGGAGAAAGAAAAAAGATAAAGAACATGCCATTTAGGCAGGCTATGGGAGGGGAGGGAATTGGGGACATTGGTGGTGGGAAATGGGCACTGGTGGAGGGCGGGGTGCTGGAACACTATGTGACTGAAACTTCCAAACATGAACAACATTGTAATTATATATCTCATGGTGGTATAATAAAATGTTTAAGTAAAAAAAATAAAATTAAAAAAATAGATTTATGCTAATAAGTCAGAAGTTACTCATTCAGAGTCAAAGTGACTTTTATAACAGCCACACCCTCCATCAGTGTTTACACAGAAGAGAGATATCATTAGTATAAACACTGGCTTAAAAACATGTAAATAGGGGCTGGAGCGATAGTCCAGCAGGTAGTGTGTTTGCCTTGCACGCGTCGAACCCGGGTTGGATCCTCTGCATACCAGATGGTTCCCTGGGCACCGCCAGGAGTGATTCCTGAGTGCAGAGTCAGGAGTAATCCCTGAGCCTTGCCAGGGATTTAATTTCCTACAGCTATTTAAGGGAAGTATAGATGCTATCTTTAACTTTGGAAAAAATTAAGAGATGTGAGAACATGTGAAGAACTGACACTTGTCACTTGTCACTTTTCTTCCCATTGTTCAGATTTGCTCAAGCGGGCACCAGTAACATCTCCATACATACTGTTTCAAGCAAGTGTAGCCCAGGGGCATCTGCATGCTCCAGGAACAGGAAAAAGCCTCAAACCATTCTTTCAGGTCATGGGAATGAGATCTATAATTGTTACTGTTCTTTTGGCATATCAAATAAAACATGGGTAGCTTGCCAGGTTCTATTATGTAGGTAGTATACTCTCAGTAGAATGCTCTCATCTCGAACATTTACTGATGAAACTCTATGGGGGAAGATCAGGTTTTCTCTTGGTGGAGCTCTGAGGAGCTAAGTCGCCTGCACGTTGAGAATGACTGACCTCATAGGGTAGGGGGTTGCTCTGACTTCCTGCTAGGCTCACTGGGATGACAGGTCACAACTAGAACCTGCCTAGTAGTGTATACAGTGTATAAATATGAAAGATATTGAGAAGTACCTTATGCTAACATCTAGTATTAATTAAGATTGTCTATGCTGCCGTGCACCTAAAAAGCTGTGGGTCTGGCATGTCTCTCTTCTGGGGTAGCTGGAGTGGAGGTGGAGGCAAGGGCAGAGGAGCCCAAATCCCCACCAAGTCTGGCCAGCCAGACTTGGAGTTTTTTAATATTATTTAGCTCATTGAGTCTTTTAATATGAGTCTTTTAATATTATTAACTTCAATTTTCTATATTTAATTGAAAAAAATTTCCTTTATGTTTATTAGGGTTATTGAACTATAAGAGTTTTTGTGGTTTAAATTTTAGTTTCTTTATTTTGGATTAAGTGTCATGGTATATCATACTGTAGGTGTCACAAAACTTACTTCTATGATACACCCTCTTCACTTGGGGAGAAAGTTTTGCCATTTATGTTCAAATTTCTTCAAATACTTTCAGAATGTTATCATTATCACAGAATTTAGAATATAAAATTGAAAATAATACAAACAATATTATCTTAATGTTATATTTTATGCTAAAAGATCAGAGTTATTATCATATAGGAATATATAAATAGCACTGCATTATCTATTGAAATCAAGTTTAATGAGTGTAATTTATTAAGAGCTAATATAATTGTGTTATCAAAAACAGTTCTCATGAATAGAAGAAACTGAAAAAGTTGCTCATTAGAAAATATATAATTTTCACATTTGAGATGGACTGTAGCTGTAAGGAAAAATAGTCTGACCTACAAGATGGTGAGACTTCTTTTGTCAAGACCCTGAAGGAACCTTTTGAGGCTTTTATATTCCTGAAACAACCAGATGCCATTGGGCTACACTGGCACGTGATAGGGTCCAATGAAATGTTACTGGCACCGCTAGAGCAAATCCATGAATAACGGGTTCGAATGATCAAGTGATCAAGGAAAATAGAAATTATACATGGGTTGATCTATCAGTTAAGATAGTGGTGCCAGAAATGGGAAGATAATGGCATTTTAAGTATTTTTTTAGAACAGTGAATCAAATCTATATTGGAATAAGAAGAATTAAGCACTAGGATATTTTGAAAAATATAGATATGGTCATCTGATATCACTATCACTATATCACTATCTTCCCGTTCATCATCTATTTGTTAGAGCAGGCACCAGTAATATCTCCATATGTCCTGTCTCATGCTAGTAGAACCCAAAGGCATCTGCTTGATCCAGGAACATAAAGAGTCTTAAACCATTCCATCAGGCCATGGGGATGACCTAATATAAATGTTACTGGTATTTGGCATATCTAACATGACACAAGCAGCTTGCCAGGTTTGCCGTGGGGGTAGCATACTCTTATAGTCACCTCTGAATAAAGCATTTATTTTTTTTAATTTTTTATTTTTACAATTACAAAGATATACAATTAAAAAGTTCATATTTGGGTTTTGGTCATACAGTGTAGCAGCACCCATCCCGCCACCAATGCCCATCTCCCACCACCAACGTCCCGGTTCCCTCCCCCTCCCCCCAGCCCTCCTCCATGGCAGGTTCTTTATTTCTTTCCATTTCTCTATCTTTCTCTTTTCCTTCCTCTCCAGACTATGGATTACAGAACATACATTAAAGGGTTGTCATGTGTATCCTTTTGCCTCTATTTAATGCTCAGTTCTAGGTTGGCATTAGTACCCTCACAATTGTTAGCACACTGTTCCATTTTCTGTCTTACCTAGCCTCTGACTCCCACACGTTTGTGATAATTTCCACCTTTGACAGGACCTCCTGATGTATGTTTCACTTGACCTTGGATATTGGTATCATAATATGTACCTATATATTTATGTTATGCAGATAAATGCAGTCATTCTGTAACTGTCTCTCTCCTTCTGGCTAATTTCGCTCAACATAATCTTCTCCATGTCCATCCATTTATAGGCAAATTTTATAACTTCATTTTTCCTAACAGCTGCATAGTATTCCATTGTGTAGATGTACCAAAGCTTTTTATCCAGTCATCTATTTTCGGGCACTCGGGTTGCTTCCAGATTCTGGCTATTGTGAATAATGCTGCTATGAACATAAAAGTAGGGATGGTGTTTCCGCTGCGTATTTTTGGTTTCCCAGAGTAGATTCCCAGGAGTGGTATGGCTGGGTCAAATGGGAGTTCAATTTCTAGTCTTTGGAGGAATGTCCATATTGTTTTCCAGAAAGGCTGTACCAGCCGGCATTCCCACCAACAATGGATGAGTGTCACCCTTTTCCCCACACCCACGCCAGCACTTGTTGTTCTTGTTCTTTTGAATATGTGCCAGCCTCTGTGGTGTAAAGTGGTATCTCATTGTTGTTTTGATTTGCATCTCTCTGATGACTAGTGATGATGAGCATTTTTTTCATATGTTTTTTGGCCATTCGAATTTCTTCCCTTGCTGAAGTTTCTGTTCATTTCTTCTCCCCATTTTTTGATGGGGTTGTTTGTTTTCTTCTTGTAAAGTTCTACCAGTGCCTGATATATCCTGGATATTAACCCCTTATCAGATGAGTATTGGGTGAATATTCTTTCCCATTCTGTGGACTGCTTTTGTATCTTAGTCACTGTTTCTTTTGAGGTGCAAAAGCTTTTTAGTTTCATGTAGTCCCATATATTTATCTTTTCTTCTAGTTGCTTTGTTAGAGATGTTTCATCTTTGAAGATGCCTTTAGCTTCAATGTCATGGAGGGTTTTTCCTATATTTTCTTCAATGTACTTTATGGATTCAAGTCTGATATTGAGATCTTTAATCCACTTTGATCTGATTTTTGTGCATGGTGTTAGACACAGGTCCAAATTCATTTTTTTACATGTCGCTGCCCAGTTTTCCCAACACCACTTATTGAAGAGGCTTTCCTTACTCCATTTTAGACTCGTTGCACCTTTATCAAAGATTAAATGATCATGTGTTTGAGGTTGGGTGTCAGGATACTCAATTCTATTCCATAGGTCCACGGGTCCCACCATATGATCCTATCAATAGACGCAGAGAAAGCATTTGACAAGATCCAGCACCCATTCATGATTAAAACCCTCCAGAAAATGGGAATTGAAGGGACTTTCCTCAAGATTGTTACAGCCATCTACCAAAAGCCCACAGCGAGCATCATTCTCAATGGGGGAAAAGTTGAAAGCCTTCCCCCTGAGATCAGGGACAAGACAAGGTTGCCCACTCTCACCTCTTTTATTCAATATAGTACTGGAAGTACTTGCCATAGCAATCAGAGAAGAAAAGGACATCAAGGGCATCCAGATAGGCAAGGAAGAAGTCAAGCTATCATTATTTGCAGATGACATGATATTATATCTAGAGAACCCTAAACTCTCTACCAAAAAACTCCTAGAAACAATAGACGCATATAGTAGAGTGGCAGGATACAAAATCAACACGCAAAAGTCGGTGGCTTTCCTATATACAAATAATGAAAGAGAAGAAAGGGATATTAAGGAAACAATTCCATTCACAATTGTGCCACAGAAAATCAAATACCTAGGAATCAACTTACCCAAGTGTGTAAAGGACCTGTACAAAGAAAACTACAAGACACTGCTCCAAGAGATAAAAGAGGACACAAGGAAATGGAAACACATTCCCTGCTCATGGATGGGGAGAATCAACATTGTCAAAATGGTAATACTCCCTAGAGCTCTATACAGATTCAATGCAGTCCCTATGAGGATACCCATGACATTCTTCAAAGAAATTGACCAAACAATCCTGAAATTTGTATGGAACGATAAACCCCCAAGGATAGCTAAAGCAATCCTCGGGAAAAAGAAGATGGGAGGCATCACCTTACCCAACTTCAAACTGTACTACAAGGCAGTAGTAATTAAAACAGCATGGTATTGGAATAAAGCATTTATTGATGAATGGTGCGGCCAGCAGTGGCCAGCGAGCCAGGCTGTGATAGTCTGGTCTGCTGGGTGGAGTTGTGAGGAGAGGGAAGTCCGGCTGTGGAAGATGGTGGCCCCCATGGAGCCGGGGAGGGGTTTGTCTTGCTTGTTGTGAGGCTCTGCTGGGGTGGCAGGCCAGGGCTAGAACCCACCATGTCTCCCAGGTGCCTCATGAGCGGTTGGGCACAGGGAGAGTAAGGGAGCAGCTCTGCCCCATGTCTGAGAGCAGTTTTTTTTTTTTCCAATGCGACCCAGGTATGCTGAACCAGAGGTCATCTGATAAGGCTTACAAATAAAAATATTTTAAAAAACCAATGGATGAATAGTTTTGTTATTTTGTTTAAATAAAGTTTTAGAGACTGTTTTGTGTATAATAAGCAATAAGTAAATGTTAGTCATTAGTATCAGGAAAAAAATGAAGTAGTCCAGCTATATTTGGCCAATTTTGTTCTTTTTTCCAAACTATGCTTTCAAATTATTGATTTTTGTATGTGTTCATTTTCTTTTGTTTAGTATTTCTATTATATTTCTTATAACTTTGAGATTAATTTATTTTTCTAATTACATGCATCATAGATTAGTTTTGGTTTTGATTATATCTTTTTCCAAGGAAGAGGTCTCATAAGCAGTTAAGGTGGCATGGTAATTATCAGTGAACTACATAGAGCTGCAATACAAGGAACAAGGTGTAAGGCACTGCACCCGCCCTGAAGTACCAGGGATTAACTCAGTTATCCTAAAAACTGGTGAATGAAGAGTGCCAATAAGTCTGCATCTATCATTGCTGATTATGGTTCTAGGGTTGTACCTAGAGATACCTGGAAATCTTGCTCCAGCTGGGGAATTGAAGTAGAACTGACCATATGATAAAAGACCATAAGGTATAGGCTTGAACCTCTGAACTGCCCTTTCAATTCTCTGGGGATTTTTTTGGGGGATGGAAGGGTACCCAAAAGTGATCAAAATTTATTACTGTCTTTCTTCTTAGGAAATTGTGATGAACTTAGATTGAAACCAGGTCAACTGCATGCAATTTAGATACCTGAATTATTGTCTTATCTTTTTTTTTTTTTTTTTTTTTGCTTTTTGGGTCACACCCGGCAATGCTCAGGGGTTATTCCTGGCTCTGACTCAGGAATTACTATTTATATAATGAAACTCCTTACATTATTGTAGTGGGATGTTGAATCATAATATTATTATTTTAGGTTTTTTATGTTTTTCCATGAAACCCTCCCATATTTATTTTTTAAAGCATGTTTTATACTTTCATGTGTTTTTAATTTCCGTTTAGCTTTCTTTTTAAAATAAAAACTCTTTAGCTTGTCTTATAAATGGATCACTCTCTATCTGATGTAGTGGTATGTTCCTGACATATATGTTATTGGGTCTGACATTTTAGTGCTCAAAGTAAATTAAATTTGGGAATTAAATTTGAAATCTTGTACACATAACCCAGTGATTTATCTTTGAGTTTTCTCCAGCCCTCATATTATTTTATCATAGTATATTTCCCATTTTTGGAGTTCTGTTATTAAACTTTGCAGCCTTTGCTCCCTGGTGCATGAAGTAGAATTTTGCATGAAAAAGACAGTAGTCCAATACTGTTTGGAATTTTGGGCAAAACTGTTGATTGAGGATGATGTGGTCAATTTCATTGTGGAACTGTCCACCAGGAGATTCCCATGTCTAACATTTCGATTCGGCCTTCTAGAACTGTGAGTTCCCATGAATGGTCTTGTTGGACATGATGAACTCAGATAGTCTCTCACCCTGTTCGTTCCATTCTAGGCCATGGGTCTGATGCGGGGTTCTTTGGTCGATCTTCTAGGTCCTATCTTGGCATTAAAATCACTGACTATGATCTTGTAGAAGGTGTGATCTTTTTATAGAACTCCTCCAGTTCCACGTAGAATTTCTCATTGTCTTCTTCCTTGTATATTGATGTTGGTGCATAGACAATGAAGATAGAAGTTGCTGGCAGTGGGCCACATCTCTTCAAGTGTAATTGTTCTATCCGGTTTGTTAGGCATTCAAATGAATCAATGTTTACAGCATGCTCATGTTGAAAAGGACACCTAGGCCACGATGTCTCTTTCGTTGCATGTTCTGAGGAACAGTTAACAGTTCTTGTCCGGTGTCAAAAACGGCATGAAGCAATTGATGCCTCCTGGTCTCAGTCAGATCAATGATGTTGTTCTTGATCTTTTGCCCTTGCACCATCAAGTCTTCGATACATGCTTCCAATGCCAGCATATGTGCATTGAAAGTACACAGTCATTTTAGTACTTATTCATTTTGGCAGCCTAGTTTGTCCCTGAAATTTTATTAGGCACTCCTTGTTCATCCTTCTTAGTGCTGCCATATTGAGGGCTCTTTCAGGGTCAGGAAGACAAAGTTTTTATTACTGGTTTTGGCATACTGCGTATGCATCAGACAGCTTGCCAGGCTCTGCTGAGTGGGCAGTATACTCTCAGTAACTTGCTGGGCTCTCTGAAAGGGGAGGATAGAATGTTCATGGTAATTTGGAGATAAATCGCATGGCTGCACAGCAGCTACATGCAATGGGCAGAGCTGGTATTTGCTCTGCCTGGTGTGTCTGCTCCTGTGGCTCAACCATTTCTGGGCTTGAAATACACTTCTCTTTGATTCTGTGGAGACCGAAGTGGTCATCAAAGCCCTACCCAAACAGGGCATCCAAACCCAATACATCAAGATCCTTTGTGAGCTGTATTACGGATTCATAACTGGGATTTCACCATTCTACAAGGAAGTGATCATTGATGGTGTATTTAAATAATAAGGAGCTAAATAGCATATAAAATTTCCACAAGTGCCTCTCTCTTTTTCATGCTTTAATGTGACAATTTATATTATTTTTATTTTGCGCATTCATCCAGTAACATGCTATCAGAGTTAATTATTTTAACATTATTTCTATTACTTTATTATAATTAAAGTGATTTATACACTGAGATAATACCTAGCATGTTTTATACTTTCATGTGTTTTTGTATTTCTATTTAGCTTTTTTTTTAATTTTAAAACTCTTTAGCTTGTCTTGTAAATAAAATTTAATAATTTTGAGCTCTCCAAATTTCGTAAGCCATGAAAGTTATTTATGCTCCATCACTTTTAAGAGTCAAGTTTGCATTATATTCTTGAGTATTTGGGGGGTGGAGAAGAAGGCTGAGGGACATACCCGGCAATGTTTAGGGTTTAGTCCTGACTGCACTCAGGAATATTTTTGGTAGTTTACAGGGTACCGTGCGGTATGCTGGGAATTGAACCTAGGTCAACTGTGTTCAAGGCAAGCATCCAATCCACTGTACTATCTCTCCAGTCCCTAGAAAGTTTTCTTCAACCGTTTTATCCCCAGATTTTTTCTGATAGTCCTGTGAGGGTTCATTTGTAAATTTCATTCTTTTAAAATCACTTGTAGCACTTATCTTCCCTTTGTTCATCGATTTGATTGAGTGGGCACCAGTAACATTTCCATATGTCCTGTCCTGAGCTACTGTAGCCCAAGGGCATCTACTTGTTCCAGGAACACGAAGAGCCTCAAACCATTCCTTCAGGTCAATAATTGTTCCTGGTTTTTGGCATATCAAATCTGGATACTTTAAATTGTTTTCTTTGACTTTTGATTATTTAATATAACCTTTTCCTGTGTGATGTAAATGGATTTATCATGCTTGAAATAATTTTGATTTCTGTATGTGAATGTATATGAGTGTGCATTTCATTCTTCAGATTTTGGAGAGTTTTAGGCCATTATTATAAATATTTTTTTGCTTTTGTGCAAGACCTGTGTTCAGGGTTTGCTTCTGGCTTGTAATCAGGGATCACTCTTGGAGGAGGTTGGGTAGCACATGCTATGCCTGGATTATACCCAGGTTGGCTGGCTTAAAGGAAAACACGTTACACCTGTACTATTGATCAGGACACTGGCCATTATTATAATTATGATCGTCTCTTAAGTGTGCTTAATTTTTTTCATTCAATTTTTTTTTGTTTTCTAACTGGGTAATTTTTGTTGACCTCTTTAAATTTTTCTCATTATTTTGGCCACTAGGTGTGAATCTATTTAATAAATTGGGCAGTTAAGTGCTATAAACCATAGTCTGTGGATTTCTAATTTGCATTTTTTAAAAATATTTCAATATATATATTTTTAAATTTATGTAGTACATTCTATTTTTGTACTTCACTGAGCATCTTTAAGAGAGAAAGAGTTCTGTTTCTGGTTGTTAATCTCTTTTCACTTTTTTTCTTTTCTCATAACATACCTATATATGCATGCATAAGCATATACATAAGTATGAATATATGCATAAGTATATATTCATAACTACCTATACATAAGGTATATACATAAGTTTGTAAATCTTACATTTATTCTGTGTTATGTCTCTGTTTTAAAAAAACTCATAATGTCTGTAATCTTTACAAATTATGCATACAATCCTCTCCATTATCCTATGGATAGATCATGGTTAAGAACTGAATATTTGAACTAGATAAAACAACGTTCATTAATTGTAGCAGCTACTGAAAATCTCCAGTGTGCCAAACCCATTAGCAGTCTGAGTATAGAAACTTTGTTGTCCCTGGATTAGTAAATAATGCTTTTTGGATTTACTTAGTAGTGGAATAAAAGGAATAAAAATGAACTTTATTTTAGATGTTTTCCTATAATAGAGATTTTAGAAATAAAAATTATAAGTTCAATAAATAATTTTACATATATGTTTATTCATTATTTTCATATATGCACATATGCCTGTCGATGCTTAGCATTGAAAAAAACTTTATAAAAAATTACATTTAAGCTATGTTCTTTATATGTAATTTTGTTACACGTTTGTTTATTATGTTCTCTATGTCTAAAACGTTAGTAATCAAAAATAAGCATTGGTACATTTAAGTACTACTGATGAGTTTACTTTTTTTTTTTTTTTTTTTTGCTTTTTGGGTCACACCGGTGATGCTCAGGGGTTACTCCTGGCTCTGCGCTCAGGAGTTACTCCTGGCGGTGCTCGGGGGACCATATGGGATGCCGGGGATCGAACCCGGCCGGCATAAGCCGGCTGCAAGGCAGGCGCCCTACCTGCTGGGCTATCGCTCCGGCCCCTGATGAGTTTACTTTTTTATTTTAAATAAATATATAGTAACTTCAAATATTTTTTTTAAATTAATGATTTGGCCAATAACATATTGCATGAATCAAAGTGTCCCAAATATTCTCATTCCTAACCCAATTTTATCACTTTGTTGTTGTTACAGCTACCAGGGGTCACTCACATGCTTTGTTGTGGTGCTTACTACACACATGTTGCTCGCCTGTCAGGGAGCGCCACCGGGTCCCCAACAGTGCCGGGAAGTGAGTTTCTTTCTACATCTGAAGCCGACGAGGGTCCAAAAGTAGTGAGTGGTCACAAGGTCAACCTAAAGTCAACATGCAGCAAACTATAAACTAAACTCCTGGATGTACTTGTATTTACCTAAATCTCTACTACTGCACTTGACTAGTCTTATCAGATGTTGGGGAGTGCCTCCAGGGTCCCAACAGTGCCGGGAAGTGACTTTCTTTCTACCTCGAATCCAGCGAGGAATGGATGAAAACTCAGGAATCCGATGCAGTTTTAAAAAGGGCTTTACTATCACAAGTTCCAATATACAATCCAAGAGCAGGGAAAACCTCCATACTCTGGGTTCCCAGCTAGGCCCCAGCCAGGTGCAGGCCAAGATGGCTGCCACCAGGTGTTGAGGCCCAACAGAAAATAGAGAGGACCGAGAAGCAAAACACCAAGGGAAGCAAAAATGGCAAAAGGGGAAAAAAGAGAGCTTCTTTCTTCTTGCAGTTTATTTTAAGCCAGAAATCTGCCCAAACTCCCCAGCCCAGCCTGGGCTATCTAGAGATGAAAACAGGAAAATAGCTCTACAGAAATGTACAAGGACCCAGAGCTAATTCAAAGCCTCACAGCAGAGCTAGGAGGAGCTGCAAGCCAAATGTAACTTCCCCTGGCAGGAAGGGTTAAATGCCCTCAGGTAATTTTCCCCAGCACCTCACCCAATGTCTTTTATATGCTAATGTCTTGAGCCAAGATCCCCCTGGAAAAACCTCCATAGGGTAGAGAAAGGGGACTGTCAGAGGAGTCCTGCAACAACTCCCCTGATTAGTTTACTAATAAAAATTGAAAAAGTACAAAATATTTAGTAACATACAGAAAATTCTTTAATTTAGTAACATACAGAATATTCTTTAAAGAATATGCCTCCCGCGACGGCAAGCCTAGCAAGCTGCTCGTGTTGTATTTGACATGCCAAATGCCAGTAACTATTATATTAGGTCATTCCCATGACCTAATATAATGGTTTGAGGCTCTTTATGTTCCTGTAGCAAGCCGATGCCCTTTGCTCTACTGGCATGAGACAGGACATATGGAGATATTACTGGTGCCCGCTCTAGCAAATAGATGATTAACGGGAAGATCGTGATCGTGATCGTGACAGAAAATTAAGAAAAAACAATTCCAATTACAAAATGATAATACATGTTACTTTAGGATCCTAACTTGTTTTTGGACTCAAAGCAAAGTTCATGACAAAGTGTTTCTAGCTGTCTGATTACAACGGACTACAGTTTGCACTGTCCATAATTTGTGAGAGTCAATTTGCTATATTTTATGTAAAGCCGAAGTGTCTGGAACAAAGTCTGTGGGGCTACTTCTGGAACAGCAATAGCGGTGAACATATGAGTATGAGTCTCTAGAGAGCAGAGATCAGGAGCTTGTTGAATTGTCAGGAACACTGGATCGGGTATCAGGAACACTGGAACAAATATCTCAAACTCTGGAACAGGAGTCTTGAGTGCTGGAACATGTGTCCGGAACATTGGTATAATATCTCTAACTCTGGAACAGGAGTCTTGAGCGCTGGAGCAGGTGTCTGGAACATCAGTGTGGGCGTCTTGCAGGGCTTCTTCAGCAAGGGAACACTGGCACCAGTAACTGTACCTGTAGCTTAATTTTAGGCGAGACAAAAACACTTTTCAAGATTAATTACAAATAGAGATTTTTAGGCTTGGCAAGGATCCAAGTCTGGGATGGAGAAAAGAACATAAAGAAGCTCCAACATGGGTGGAGCAGGGAAATAAGTATGAGAATTGATGATTTTAAAATTGATGAGACTAGTGGATCAGCAGTGGAGCTGATGAATCTGATAGAGGTTTGTAGTAGTCAGAAAATGAGAAGGAAGTAGTGGAGACATAACATAGACACAACATTAATCACAAACATAATGGTGGCCACCACATGCACACACACACACACACAAACACACACACATTTGATCGATCAATATCTTACCACTGTATATATGACCAATCTAGGGTGATAAATGGTAACGAATCAAGCGCTTCATGAATATAAAGCTGGCAAATGATGGTGAGGAAGTGTCTTTTCCTGTGAATAGAGCATTGGAAAAAATTATTTTTGAAAATTATTAAATTTTTAGTGAGCACTGTTTTAGGAGTCTCGGAGTATGGAGCACTGTAGTGCAAGTTTACTGCATTCCAATATCTTATCCTGTGAACAGAATCATTAGAAAAATAATTTTTTATTGATTTAGCAAACTTTTTTGTATATACGATTTTATTTTTTTTTTGCTTTTTGGGCCACACCTGGCAATGCTCAAGGGTTACTCCTGGCTCTGCACTCAGGAATCACTCCTGGCAGTGCTCGGGGACCATATGGGATGCTGGGGATCGAACCCGGGCCTGCACAGGCCGGCCACGCAAGGCAAACGCCCTACCCGCTGGGCTATCGCTCCAGCCCTAGCAAACTTTTTTGTAATGAGTTATGTGATCAGAGTCCAAAGCCTCGAGCATCATAGAAAGAATCTGCAGCATCGAAGTTCTTTTTCTGCAAATACCTGTGAGCAAAACATTAAACAAGGAAACTCTTAACATTAATCCTTGAAACATTTTGACATTGAGCACTATGCTTGGAGTCCACCCATTTTTCCACCCTTTTTTTTTCATAAGAAGGAAAGGGCAGCGGGACAGTTCTACTGTTCAAGAAGGGAGACATTTACGACATTGGCAACTATCGCCCCATCTGCCTGTTGTCCATCATCTACAAGCTGTTTACATGAGTCATCCTGAACAGGATTAGCAGAACACTAGATGAAGGACAACCATGTG
This sequence comes from Cryptotis parvus, assembly GCA_021461705.1. Lineage (NCBI taxonomy): Eukaryota > Metazoa > Chordata > Mammalia > Eulipotyphla > Soricidae > Cryptotis > Cryptotis parvus. Next base: position 125,227 of record JAJIBD010002339.1, read on the forward strand.
AGCAAGCAGGCTTCCGGAAAGGATTCAGTACAATCGACCATATCCACACAGTAACCAAGCTCATTGAGGTTTGTAGGGAGCACAAGATGCCACTCTGTCTCACGTTCACTGATTTAAAGAAAGTCTTCTGTGGAGACTGAAGCAGTCATCGAAGCCCTAGCTAAACACGGTGTTCAAACCCAATACATCAAGATCCTTGGGGAGCTGTATATAACGGATTCACCACCAGGATCTCACCATTCTACAAAGAAGTGATCATTAATGTGAAAAGATGGGTTCGACAGGGTGATACCATTTCACCAAGACTCTTCAGCGCCACCCTCGAGAACATCATGCAACAATTAGAATCGGAAGGAATGGGAGTGAAGATAGATGGTCGGCAACTACACCACCTCTGTTTCGCTGATGACATCGTTCTAATAACACCAAACATTAGCCAAGCGGCACAAATGCTGGCTGACTTCGACTGAGAATGTGGAAAGATAGGTCTACAGCTGAATCTAAAGAAAACTATGTTTATGAAGAATGAACTAGTTCCACATGCCCCATTCACTCAAAATGGAACAAACATCTCTGAATGCAGCAGTTATGTGTACCTAGGTCGAAAAATCAACATGATGAACGACCTAAAACCTGAGCTACGCAGGAGGAAGAGAGCAGCATGGAATGCCTTCAAAGGCATCGAAGAAATAGCTAAAATGACAAAAAACCTTCGGCTCCGGGCACATCTCTTTGACTCCACTGTTCTCCCTGAATTAACATATGCCTCAGAGACCTGGGCCCTACGAAAGCAGGGATGAATATGCTATTCAGTTCTCCCAGAGAGGAATAGAAAGAGCTATGCTTGGAATATCACGCCTCACTCACGTTGGCGAATGAGCTCAAGAGTTTCTGAAGACAAGCGTCCTTTTTGTGTCTTTCTCTCTCTCAGCATTCTTCGCACAATCATGGAGGTGCTGAACCAGTCGGTTGTATTCTTCATTGATGTTGTCAATGATGGTATCTTCCCATGTTGCTGCAATGGTGCCAAAGAGTTCCCAGTTGGAGCAGTTCCTGAATTATAGGATTATGGGCATTTAAAGAAGCAGTGACAATTCCAGGAAATAAACCAACTACATATGCAGAATCACTCACCACATTACATGGGCCAGATATATGGGATAGTAAATGTATCAGGGTGGCGAGTTCCACTTTTGGGCAGATTTATAATTTGTATGCACAGTAGTGGTCAATGAAGGACCTGTAATTCCACCCCTCCCTGATGAGGAACCATCAATTTAATACACTGGAGCATCAGGAATGGGAGAGGAGCGGACAATAGTGGAAATTACAAAAGGTGTCCTTTTCAGAAATTCCCAGGTTTTTCCAGCTGGGTAATGATAAGATATTTCTCCTGAAAAATCTGCTAAAGCTCTCTGAAGGATTTCACTGAGCAGTAAAGCAGCTTCAATTTCTTTTTAGGGTCAGGTAGTACAATTGCATGGGGATCATGTCCAAGTAATACTTGGGTTCTTGATCTTCCCTTAATTATAAGGTTGGCTATCATCTCAAGGTAAGGTGTAGCAGTACAGTTCCGCTTGTTATGTAAGTAAACCCATTCTAATGGTCCAGATAATTGGGCTATAGCAGCAGTTGGAGACTAGGGAGTGTTGAAGACCAATAACCATACTTTTTCTCCGGGTTAAATCTGGAGAGGTAAGATTTTTGAAGCTGATCCATGAAAAAAGTCTAGTTCTTTCTGAGCTTTAGGAGTTAGTTGCCTTGGGCTATTTAAAGCAGGATCACCTTCAAGGGTGTGAAACATGTTACTGAGCTCAGAGATAGGAATCCCAAAGGGATGTGCGCACCCAGTTGATATCTCCCAACAGTTTTTGAAAATCCTTCATGGTTTTGAGTCTTTTTTACTAATGGAAATTTTTTGAGGTCTTTTTTGACTAATGGAAATTTTTTTGAGGACGCACTGTAGTGCCGTCAAGAGCATAGCCCAAATATTCATATGGAGGCTACATCTGGATTTTTTCCATAGCTACTTGTAAGCCAGCCTCTGGTAAAACTGTCATTACATCATTATATAAATTCTGGATATCTCTGGAATTATCACAAGCTAGCAGGATATCATCCATGTAGTGGATGATGTATCACTATCACTATTACTATCTTCCCATTAATCATCTATTTGCTAGAGCGGGCACCAGTAATATATCCATATGTCCTGTCTCATGCCAGCAGAGCCCAAAGGCATCCGCTTGCTCCAGGAACATAAAGAGTCTCATACCATTATATTAGGTCACGGGAATGACCTAATATAAATGTTACTGGTATTTGGCATATCAAATACTACACGAGCAGCTTGCCAGGCTTGCCGTGTGGGTGGCATACTCTTGTAGTCACCTCTAAATAAAGCATTTATTGATGAACTGTGTGGCCGCTAGCAGCCTAGCGAGCCGGGTTGTTATAGTCTGGTCTGCTGGGTGGAGTTGTGACAAGAGGGGAAGTCCAGATGCGGAAAATGGCAGGCCCCATGGAGTACGGGAGGGTGGTTTGGCTTGCCGTGGGGCTCTGCTGGGGTTGCAGGCCAGGGCTAGAACCTGCCATGCCTCCCAGGCGCCTCACGAGCAGCTGGGCACAGGGAAAGCAAGTAGCAGCTCTGCCCCATGTCTGAGAGTCTCTGGTTCAGCATACCTGGGCCGGATTGAAAAAAAAACTGCTGCAGGCTGGCTGTGGATGATCCAGGCGGTGATAGTCTGGTCCGCTGGGTGGAGTTGTGATGTGAGGGAAGTCGGATGTGGAAAATGGTGGGCCCCATGGAGTAGGGGAGGGTAGTCTGGCTTGTTGTGAGGCTCTGCTGGGGTGGTAGGTCAGGGCTAGAACCCGCCATGCCTCCCCTGGCTCCTCACGAGCAGCTGGGCACAGGGAGAGCAAGTAGCAGCTCTGCCCCATGTCTGAGAGTCTCTGGTTCAGCATACCTGGGCCGGATTGAAAAAAAAAAAACTGCTGTAGGCTGGCTGTGGATGATCCGGACTGTGATAGTCTGGTCTGCTGGGTGGAGTTGTGACTAGAGGGAAGTCCGGATGATGTATGCACCAGGAAATTTAGCACGAATGGGTCGCAAAACCTCATCAACAAAGTGTTGACACATCTTAGGTGAATTAGTCATCCCTTGGGGCAATACTGTCCATTGAAACCTACATAAAGGACCTTTATTATTAATAGAAGGGACTAAAAATGCAAACCTTTTCCGATCATCTGGGTGGATAGGTATGCTGTAAAAGCAGTCTTTTAAATCTATGATAATTAGCTGCCAATCTTTAGGAATAGCTGCTGGAGAGGGAGCCCAGGTTGCAGGGCTCCCATGGGGAACATAGTAGAATTTACATTCCTTAAGTCAATCAGCAAACGCCATTTGCCTGATTTTTTTCTGTATCACAAAAACAGGAGAATTCCATTCTGAAAATGTTTCTTCAATATGTCCTGATTTCAGCTGTTCTTCCACTAGATTTGTTAGTGCCTCTAACTTTTTTTATATTGAGGGTCCACTGTGGTGTCCATATAGGTTTGTCAGACTTCCACTGGATACAGGTAGGTAGTGGGCGCTTAACCACAGGGGCCCCAATCAAAAAGGGGTTTTCCCTGTGTTAGGCTTATTATGGAGAGCTGGAACAGGTGCCCGATGGGCAATTGGACGAGGTATGTGAATTACTGCCCCCCACTGCTCCAGCATGTCTCGACCCCATAAAGTTAAAGGCATAGGGGCTATATAAGGCTGGACCATGGCTACGTTCCCTTCAGGGCCAATACACTGCAGCCATCTCGCACTCTGTCGGAGAAGAGAAGAGGTGATATTGCCCACCCCACTCAGGTTATGGGACACTTTCTTTTGGACCCACTTAGAGGCCCAATACTTGGTGGAGATTATGAATATGTCTGCCCCTGTATCTAACATGCCTTTGAATTTCCTTTTATAAATTTTGATGCGTATAACTGGCTGCTTGGCCTGCAAAATTTTGGTAGTGTACCCAACTAGATAGGTAGCAGGTGACTGGTGGGCTTGGTTATGTGTGGCTGCATAACCAACAATGAAGTTGAACACCAGTTATAGGGTGTTTGGACTGACTAGATGGATCCTCAAAAAATAATAATAGTTTAGCAAGGGGTTCCCCCTTTATAAAAGTCCATTTAGTTTTCACAGAGATTGACAGCATTATCTCTCCGTGAGATTCAGGATCCAGAAGTCCGAAATGCACCTTAATTCCCTTAAATTTCAGCCAATTGCTCCCTGAATTAAACCCATACTACCTGCGGGAGCAAGTCCTTTTACCCCTGTTTTTAGCATGTAAGGATCTTGACTTGGGTATATTGTGACAGTCTTAGGGCAGAGAATATTGAGACTGCGATTGCCTGATGGGGTAGGCCAGAGAGTATTTATTTACTGTAATTTTGTAGATTCTGATCGGAGGACACTGGGCAGGTGGAATGAACGAGAGTGCCCCTGGATTCAGCTGGGCCTGGGGCTGGCCCCACACCCAGTTTCCCGCATTTGGGGAGGCATAGATATTATTTGAGACTGCGGAGCTTGTGGAACCTGGGAGGGGGTCCATGTAACATTTCCCATAAAGGGATTTTTTAGGATGTTTCCCTGTATTAATAGTTCTAGAAGATGGGCAATCTCTACGGGTATGCCCCTTCCCTCAGCAGTTATAGCAGGTTATCTGTCCAGATGAAGCCTGAGGTTGGCTTCGCCTCCGAGACCGACAGTCTTTGGCCCAATGTTTTTCCTTTCTGCACCTTGGGCATGGTCCAGGTGGGGCCTTCCCGAGGGGTGGAGTTGTGATTATTAGCATAGTTTCTCTGATCATTGTTTATCCTTTGAGGATTATTGTTTCTCTCCTGGAGCTGTTCGACATTTCACCCCTATCCTGATCCTCCTGCTGTATGGGATAAGCCTCTATAGCATTCTGTGTTTCATGGGAGGCCAAACTGACATTGCTACAGGCCTTTAGATATCCCATGAGGTCTTCCTTTTCCTTAATACTATATAGTATTGTTCGGCAATTTTGATTAGCGTTCTCATATGCTAAGGTTCATTTTAGGGTTTGTCGAGTGCATGGGTCTTGAACCTGTCTGCGGATTACCTGACTTAATCTCCCAATAAAATCAAAGTACGGTTCATACGGACCCTGGTAAATTTTTATACAGCTACCTAGATATTCTTGGTCAGCATCTACTTTTTCCCATGCTTTTAATGCTGTATCCCGAACAAATTTTAAAACAGCTTCCGGTAATGTTGCTTGTTTTTCTTTCTCTTGCCATTCACCTTCACCTCTCAGCATGGCAAGAGTTACATTATGGCCAGATTCTCTTAAAGTGTCAATATTCATGTTAACCCCATCTGCATACCACATTTGCCATTGTACAAACTGTGAATCATTCATACAAGTACAGGCTACCATTTCGAAGTCTGACAATACCCACTCTCTTCTTCGGCTCCAATCAGCTAAATATTTTAAAGAACAAGGACTTGCTATTCCAAACTTGTCTCAAGCCTTCCTGAATGGGGTTATTGACTCAATACTCAATTCTTCATAAATTGGTTTTACTTTATATTTAGATTGGTCATGAGAAAAATTGCTGGGCTTTGCTCTTTGATTATTATTAGATTGACCACTAGAGGAACTGCAAGGCTCTTGGGGCCTGCACGAGCTAACCTGTTCCTCCCATTCTTCCCTGTCAGAGCTTGTAGTATCTGTCAGAGGATCATCTTTCCCTTTGAAGGTATTAACTCCGGGGAGATTTTCAGTTTGAAAGCCTGCCCTCTTTGGGTTTCCCTGTTTCTCCTCTAAGTTATCAGCCACATTAGAACTCTTTTTAGAACTCGTTTTAGATTTTTTCGCAGAAAATGTTACACCTTTTTCAACTCTACAGCCTTAGGGCGTGTTTGCGAATGGCTTTTAGTTGGGTCAAGCCTCAGAATCGGGTATGCGCTATTTCCTGATCAGTAAACTATGAAATCAGAAATCTCCCTGCATAACACATCCATTTCTTGGTTTAAGTTCCCAAGTTTCCTATATAATTCTTCTTTTTGTTCTTTCAATCTTATATCTAACTTCCAGACCTCTTCTTTCTGGCCCTCGATTCTCACTCTCTGTCAATTTCTCTCTCTTAGTTGGTGCTTATCTTACTGATATCCTTCTTCTGCTCTTCAAACTTTACTTCAAATTTTAAATCCTGCTTAATAATTTTACTTTCCTGTTCTTCTAATTTTTCCTCAAATTTTGAATCCAGTTTAGAAATTTTATTTTCATGTTCCTTTAATTTTGAGTCCTGTATAATAATTTTCGTGAGATTGTGAGATCGATCATGATAATAATTTTACTCTCCTGTTTTTCTAAGTTTTCTTCGAATTTTAAATCCTGTTCTTCTAATTTCTATTCCTGTTTAATAATTTTGCTCTACTGATCTTCTAATTTTTCTTCGAATTTTAAATCCTGTTCTTCTAATTTATTTTTGAATTTTCAACTCTGTCCTCAAGCTTTAAGACCAGTCTATCTGTAATTTTATGATTCTCACTCATTTCTTTCATCTCTGAGCAAACCTCATCCCTTAAAGTTGCATTCAATCTATTACATTCCTCCCTCTCTCTATTAAACATTGCCCTCATGCAGAGGTACAGTTTAAGAATTGCAAGGACTCAGAAGATTTGTAAAAGGATAAAGTGGTTCTCAAAAAGGAACTTCATTAACTGGACTATGTATGGTTCTGACCCAATAAAAGATACATTGTATCTATACCTCGAGATATCCATCATTTTACTCATGGTTCGGAGGCAGATGATCTCTGTCCGATGATGATCAGGCCAGATGATGTTCGCTGCCCACCCAGGGACACCAGGTGTCGGGGAGTGCCCCCGGGGTCCCCAGCGGGAAGCGAGTTTCTTTCTACCTCTGAAGACAGTGAGGAATGGATGAAAACTCAGGAATCCGATGCAGTTCTAAAAAGGGCTTTACTATCACAGGTTCCAATATACAATCCAAGAGCAGGGAAAACCTCCATACTCTGGGTTCCCAGCTAGGCCCCATCCAGGTGCAGGCCAAGATGGCTGCCACCACGTGTTGAGGCCCAACAGAGAATGGAGAGGACAGAGAAGCAAAACACCAAGGGAAGCCGGAATGGCAAAAGGGGAAAAAGAGAGCTTCTTTCTTCTTGCAGCTTATCTTATAGCCAGAAATCCACCCAAACTTCCCAGCCCAGCCCATTCTGGGCTGGGCTATCTAGAGATGAAAACAGGAAAATAGCTCTACAGAAATGTACAAGGATCCAGAGCTAATTCAAAGCCTCCCAGCAGAGCTGGGAGGAGCTGCAAGCCAAATGTAACTTTCCCTGGCAGGAAGGGTCAAATGCCCTCAGGTAATTTTTTCCCAGCACCTCACCCAATGTCTTTTTATATGCTAATGTCTTGAGCCAAGATCCACCTGGAAAAACCTCCATAGGGTAGAGAAAGGGGACTGTCAGAGGAGTCCTGCAACACTCGCCAAAGGTGACATATCTGCATGCAGAGCCTGCACACTGACCATGGTGCTTACAACTGGTTTCACAACTCTTAACTGCAGTACATGTCTGAGGTTGCACTCCCTCGGTTCTGCAGTGTACATGGTTTGTAGTGATTGCCAGGAGTTGATTTTGTGCGTATACATGTGCTCACTAGAGTTCACAGTCCTGACTGCTGTCCTTGCACAGCCATCATTTCAGTAGTCACATCAGCTAGCACACACACTTTTTGGTGCTTACAGACATCTGGCTACAGAGCTCTGGGGATTGCACCATCATTTGTTGTGCTGAAAGTCCAAGAAAGCCCAACAGTTACTAAGACCTTCTTAGTGCCTCAGGATTGAATTCATAACCTCATGCTTGCATGGCAGGACTTTGACAACTCTGGTGATTATCAGAACACTCTCTCTTTCTTTGTCTCTGTCTCTCTCTCTTTCTCTGTCTCTCTGTCTCTCTCTTTCTGTCTCTCTGTCTCTCTCATTGTTTTAAACCTATACTAACCTTGGTCATCTTTTATTTACTACCTCTCTTAAAAGCAGTATATTCCCTTGTGTTTAATTTAATCTCATGTTGTTTTTTATCTAATGATATAAAATTCACTGCTAATATTTCCAGTAAGAAGTCACATTGAGTAATTGCCCTATAAAATATTAAAATAATTAAGGACTACATAGCAAAAAATCAATGACATTATTGCTCACTAGTCAGGCTTGTTCAATTGTGCTATTGCTAAAATCTTTAAGTGAAGGAAAACAGTGACAAGCTGTTAAAGAATTTGCTTCATACAATCAATGCATCATATAGTTCAAAGAACCAATGTATCATATAATTCAAAATCCGAATTTAAAAAGTGTCACAAATTTGCAGCACTTTCAGCAATGTGATTACTATTATCTGAGTAAAAAGTTTGATTATGATTTTTAAAGAAATATCTATATTGAATTTGATACTAGCTTTAGTATCAATTAAGTTAAGTGAATTAAGAATTATTATCCATTATATAATGTGAAAGCTAATGGAAAGTCTATGTGAGATAACATAAAAGAAACTTGAAAAAAAATTTTTGAATCTCTAAATAATTTGATAGTAAAAAAAACATTCACCATAACAAACACTAAATATGAAAATAACACAAAGTATGGATAATACCTTGCAACTAAGGAGACTGGTGCCTGATAAAGACTCTTGTACATAAAAGGGTCAAGTAAATACTAAGTTTCAATGATTTTAGAGATGAGGTAACTATGCAATTTGGGAACAATGTTTCAAGCTACAAACAAACCTCTTGTGGCTAGGCTTAACAAGAACTGTAAGCCTTCAAGCATTTCAATAAACACACACTGCAGTGTACTATAGAAGCTATAAGAAGTCATGGATGATCAAACTTTGCTTCCAAATTGCACTTTGTGTTTATGACCTTCAAATGTAGTATTATGGTTGGAGTGTAATATATGCGTTTTGACTTCATGGCATTCACACAAAACAAAACTACATATTAATGCACTTTTCAAAAAATATACTCATTGTTAAGCAATATATGGCTGTAGTTTATGAGAAAAATATTAAAGAAAACCAAGAGACAAAAAAAGTTAAAGTTACAAAGGATTTATTCTGAGAACATTTGAATAAAAATTAAGCAAATTATATAGGCTAAGTATAAAGATGTATTTCACCATTCCGAATAAAAGCAACTTTTGCATTTATTCTATTCAAGAAAAAACTGAATTATATTTTGCAATGAAGTTAAATGAGAAAAGCTGTTCTCATTAAATTAAATGTAAGTTGAACATTCTAATATAATGCTTGCAGTATGCAGTACAGAGATTTCTGGAATGAAATCTTATTATTCATATCATACTTAAACTGTAGTAAAAATCTTCTGCCTGTTAATAACAGCATGCATTTCTTCTTTGAGGAGTTTTATGTTCATCTTTCCCTACTTTTTTTATTTTTTTTTCTTTTTTGGGTCACACCCAGCGATGCTCAGGGGTTACTCCTGGCACTGCACTCAGCAATTACTCCTGGCGGTGCTCGGGGGACCATATGGGATGCCAGGGATCGAACCTAGGCCGGCACAGGCCGGCTGCATGTAAGGCATACGCCCTACCTGCTGGGCTATCGCTCGGCCCCTTTTCCTACTTTTTGATGCAGTTAGATGTTTAATTCTGGTAAAGTTTGGTGCTGAAAGGAAGTAAAGTGATATACATAATACCCTTTTAATAATAGTATTGACTAATAGGGAAATAAAAACAAGAGCGAGAAGAGAGTATTCTTTTATTTTAAATAACTGCATGTAGAATCAATAAATACACACATAAGTTTTGTTTATTTTGTTTTATTTTGGGGTCACACCCATCACTGCTGGTTCTGAGCCCATGGATCACTTCTAAGAGGTTCAGGGAACCATATGGATTGATGCAGATTGAACCTATGTTGGCCTTGTACAAGGAAAGCACCTTCCCTGCATACTATAACTTGTGCACCACACATGAGTAGACTTTTTTTGTAAAAGGAAATGCTATTCAACAATACCTGGAAATGTTTAGAAGACTCTGAGCTACCAAGTAATGGACACAATGATATAAATTACCAGGAACTGAACTAGGTTCTAACATATACTAGTCATGTTATGTACCACTTGTACTATATCCCTGGCCCACTTATTTATATTCTTTATATAAAGTTAATCAGTGTTTTATGGGGAAATTCTAAATTCCTATTTATGATATTGTTTATTATTTCAATGGAAAGAAAGGGAAAAGAATACTGCATTGATATTGTATTTGTCAACATAGTTTTATGTAATAAAACCATTTACGTTACATAGATTAACTATTTCAGTATCCTTTTAATATGTATATTCTAAGGTGAAGATGAACAGACAATTCATGTGATAAAATATGTTTTATCACATTTATTCCTTTTCCTACATTCAATGCTCAGTTCTAGGCTGGTATTATCATTTCCAACAACTATTAGTACATTATCCTATCTCTGTCTTACCTAACCTTTGTCTCCTACACATTTACAGTAGATTCCATCCACTGACAAGACCTCCTGATCCATGTTTCGTCTGGTCTTGGATCACTTGATCACTTGATCACTTGAATCACTTGAATCCCGTTATTCATGGATTTGCTCGGAGCGGGCACCAGTCACATTTGCATTGGACCCTATCACATGCCAATGTAGCCCAATGGCATCTGGTTGATTCAGGAATACGAAGAGTCTCAAACTGTTCCTTCAGGGTCTTGACAAAGAAGTCTGACCATCTTGTAGGTGGGCAGCCACGTGATCTTTTGACATCCTGTGGGATCCAGTCGGTAATGGCTCTAGTCCAGCGGCCACCTCGAAATTGCATTACATGTCCAGCCCATCTGATTTTCAAGGCCTTGGCAAAGGAGACAGCGTCCCTGATTCTGGAATAACAACGGAGGTAAGAACTCCGATTCCTTCTCTCACTTGAGTGAGGCGTGATCCAAGCATAGCTCTTTCAATTTCTCTCTGGGAGACCTGAATAGCATTCTCATCCTGCTTTCGTAGGGCCAGGTACTCTGAGGGTTATGTTAATGCAGGGAGAATGGTGGAGTCAAAGAGATGTGCCCGGAGCCGGAGGTTCTTTGTCCTTTTAGCTATTTCTTCAATGCCTTTGAAGGCATTCCATGCTTCTCTCTTCCTCCTGCGCAGTTCAGGTTTTAGGTCGTTCATCATGTTGATTTCTCAACCTAGGTACACATAACTGCTGCATTCAGAGATGTTTGTTCCATTGAGAGTGAATGGGGCCTCCGGAACTAGTTCATTTTTCATAAACATAGTTTTCGATTAGATTCAGCTGTAGACCTTTCTTTCCACATTCTAGGGTCGAAGGCAGCCAGCATTTGTGACGCTTGGCTAATATTTGGTTTTATTAGAACAATGACATCAGCGAAACAGAGGTGGTGTAGTTGCCGACCATCTATCTTCACTTCCATTCCTTCCCATTCTAATTGTTGCATGATGTTCTCGAGAGTGGAGCTGAAGAGTTTTGGTGAAATGGTATCACCCTGTCAAACCCCTATTTTGACATCAATGATCACTTCCTTGTAGAATGGTGAGATCCTGGTGAGATACAGCTCACAAAGGATCTTGATGCATTGGGTTTGAACACCCTGTTTGGCTAGGGCTTCGATGACCGCTTCAGTCTCCACAGAATCAAAGGCTTTCTATAAATCAATGAACGTGAGACAGAGAGGCATCTTGTACTCCCTACAAACCTCAGTGAGCTTGGTTACTGTGTGGATATGGTCGATTGTGCTGAATCCTTTCCAGAAGTCAGCTTGCTTGCATGGCTGTCCTTCATCTACTGTTCTGCCAATCCTGTTCAGTATGACTCGTGTAAGCAGCTTGTAGATGACGGACAACAGGCAGATGGGGTGATAGTTGCCAATGTTGTGAAAGTCTCCCTTCTTAAACAGTAGAACTGTTCTACTGGTTTTCCCTTGGGAGGGCACCATGCGTTTGGGCAGGTAGAGTGTGAAGAGCTGAGCTAGTGTATTGATGAGTACTGATGGCAGGTTCTTCAGGTGTTCAGGTCTGACTTTGTCGGGCTTGATGCTGTTCCCTTCTTTACCAAATAAATGGCATGTCAGATTTCAGAAGGGAGAATGTTGGGAATGACATATCCATCCTGCAGAATTTGGTTTGTGGGCTGGTGAACATGGCTATCAAAGAGATCTGAATATAAGTCATGGATAATCTTCTCCATTCCCTTTCTGAAAGATGTGATAGATCCATCAGGGTGTCAGAGGGCAGTCATCTTGGTCTTATAGTTGGTGAAGGACAGGTGGGCAAGAGAATGCTTTTCCTGGCTTCTGCTGCATCTTCCAGCATTTCTGCTCTTCTGTCTTTGAGGTCTTCCTTTTGTCTGGTCTTGGATATTGGTATCATACATTTTTTTAAAATATTCCCCAAATAAATGCAGGAATTCTATATCTGTCCTTTTTCCCTCTGGCTAATTTCAGTTAGCATGATATTCCCCATGTCCATCCATTTATAGTCAATTTTCATAAATTTGTTTTTCCTAATAGCTGCAGTGTAGATGCACCACAGTTTCTTTATCCAGTCATTTGTTCTGGGCACTCTGGTTGTTTCCAGATTCTGGCTACTGTAAGTAATGCTGCTATGTACATAGAATGTTCTGCTGGTAGATGGTTTTCTGCTGTGTGTTTTTCAAAACTCTAATTTTCGTTCATATTTTTCATCATCTACCATTTTGTTTGTCTACCTACCAAGAGATCATGGGAAAACTGTATCGTTGTAGCTGAGAAACATATGAAGCCAGCACCTACCTGAAAGATTCTCTGCATCTAAGTTTTAATATTAAACCTGGCTTTTTTTTAATTAAGGTAATGTCAATGTTAATCTAGTTCCTGAAATTCCAGTTACATTCAAGTCTGAGAGCCACATATAAAATTCTTGCAAAACTGAAGTTCTTAATTTATTTGTGAATAGTTTAGGCCTATATATTTTATATATGACTACATCTCTCTAGAAATTTTTTTTTTTTTTTTTTTTTTTTGGGTCACACCCGGCAGTGCTCAGGGGTTACTCCTGGCTCTGCACTCAGGAATTATTCCTGGCGGTGCTCAGGGGACCATATGGGATACCAGGGATCAAACCCGGGTCCGCATAAGCCAGCCGGGTACAAGGCAAAAAGCCCTTCCCGCTGGGCTATCAGTCCAGCCCCTAGAAATTTCTTATTTAGCAAACTATTCCAGATATTAATTGGATTTTCTCAAGGATATTAATGAATTGCATGTAAACCGGGCTGGAGAAATTGTAAAGGGAAGGAACTCATATGTTATTTACTCCAGTTTGATTTCTGGTGCTGCATATGCTTTCTTCAAACTCCTTTAGAAATGATATCTGAGCACAAATCAGATGTACCCCCTAAGCACTTCTGTGTATGCCGCCCTTTATGTATAAAACAGGTCTGCAGACTAAAATACTAAATTTAGTAGTTTTTTTATTTAACATAACTTTTTATTAATGTTTTAGTCCTTGATCCCTTGCTTAAATTATCAGCGTTGATTTGATGGGTATAAGATTGTTGTTGTCTCAGTCAGACCAATGATGTCGCACTTTATCTTTTGCGCTTGCACCATCAGATCCTCGATGTATGCTTCCGATGCGAGCATACATGAATTGAAAGTACAGACAATCATTTAGTGCTTCTTCGCTTTGGCAGCCAAGATTGGCCGAGAAATTTTATCAGGCACTGCTTGTTCACCTTTCTAACTGATGCCGTGTTAAGGGCTCTTTTGGAGTCAGGAAAATAAACATTTTTGTTACTGGTTTTGGCATATCGAACACGCATCCGACAGCTTGCCAGGCTCTGCCTTGCTGGCGCTATACTCTCAATACCTTGTAGGGCCTCTCTCAGAGGGGTGGGTATAATATTCATAGTAATTTGAATTTCCCAACGCACAATGGTGAAAGCTGGTTTCTGCTCTGCCGGGTATATCTGAGTCTGTGGCTCAAGCATTCCTGGGCTTGAAATACTCTCCTCTGAAGGGCGGGTCTCTGCAGGGTGGGTCCTTGTAGGCTGGGTTTCTGACAAACCAGGCTGGAGACTGGCTTAATCTCCCAGGTGGAGATCTTACCAGCTGCGGAGAGTGGATGGTGAAGATCGCTGCCAGCAAGGTGTAGGGGTTTCTCTGGTTTCTTCTGAGGCTCTATCATGATGGTGGACTCGGGTCAGAAGCCGCTCTCGTGGTCTGTGGAATGCAGGGGGTTCAACAGGGAAAGCTGGTTTCTGCTTTCCCGGTGTATCTTCGTCTGTCGCTCAAGCATTCCTGGGCTTGAAATACTCTCCTCTGAAGGGCGGGACTCTGCAGGTGGGTCCTTTTAGGTTGGGTTTCTGACAAGCCAGGCTGGAGACTGGCTTCATCTCTCAGGTGGAGATCTTACCAGCTGCAGAGTGTGGATGGTGAAGATTGCTGCCAGCAAGGTGTGGGGGTTTCTCTGGTTTCTTCTGTCGTACTTCAATGAAGTATGACATCATTGGTCTGACTGAGACAAGGAGGCGCCAGTCACATCACACTGTATTTGACACCAGAGAATAATTGTTCCTTGGAACATGCCATGAAAGAGGCATCAGTGGTGTTGGTGTCCTTGTCAACATGAACATGGCCATCAACATTGACTCATTTGAATGCCTATCAAACCGGATAGGACGATTACACTTGAAGAGATGTGGCCCACTGCCAACAATTTCTATCTTCATTGTATACACACCAACATCCACATACAACGAAGATGAAATTGAGAAATTCTACATGGAACTGAAGGAGTTCTATAAAAAAGATCACACCTTCTACGAGATCATAGTCGCGCATTTTAATGCCAAAATAGGACCTAGAAGATCAGCTGAAGAACTACACATCGGGACCCATGGCCTAGAATGGAACGAACAGGGTGAGAGACTATCTGAGTTCATCATGTCCATCAAGACCATTCATGGGAACTCACAGTTCCAGAAAGTTGAAGCGAAACATTGGACATGGGAATCTCCTGGTGGACAGTTCCCCAATGAAATTGACAACATCATCTTCAATCAACAGTTTTGTCTGACCAATGTTGCTGTCATCCCCAAATCCCAAACAGGATTGGACCACCGTCTCCTTCGTGCAAAATTCTACTTCCCGCAATGGGGAGAAAAGGCTTCAAATTTTAAGAAGTGAACTCCCAGAACGAAAACCAACTGGTAACTCTTCGGCACCATTGCAGCAACATGGGAAGATACCATCATTGACGACATCGATGAAGAATACAACCTCCATGATTATGCGAAGAATGCCGAGAAAGAGAAAGACACAAAAGGACGCCTGTCCTCAAAAACTCTGGAGCTTATTTGCCGATGTGGCTAGTCGGGAGCCTTAGGCAACCAAATGCTAACATCCAAGCTTGCAAAGTGGTGCATAGAAGTGATAAAAGAAGACCTCAAAGACAGAAGAGCAGAAATACTGGAAGTAGCAGCAGAAGCTAGGAAAAGCATTTGCACCACCCGCCTGTACTTCATCAACTATAAGACCAAGATGACTGCCCTCCGATGCCCTGATGGATCTATCACATCTTCCAGAAAGGCAATGGAGAAGATTATCCATGACTTCTACTCAAATCTCTTTGATAGCCACATCCACCTCCCCACATACCAAATTCCACAGGATGGATATGTTATTCCCAGCGTTCTCCCTTCTGAAACCGATATGCCATCTCGTCAGTAAAGAAGGGAACAGCACCAGGCCCAGACAAAGTCAGACCCAATCATCTGAAGAATCTGCTATCAGTACTCATCAACACACTAGCTCGGCTTTTCACAAGCTATCTGTCCCAATCAAGGTGCCCTCCCAAATGAAAACCCACAGGACAGTTCTACTGTCCAAGAAGGGAGACATATCACTATAGACAGTGATATAAATATTACATAATTAATATACTACATATATAAAACAATTGCAGTTTGTTAATAGTCACAAGTGTTCATCCATATTATCAGGATCTGCATTTACATATGTACCTACCAAATAGATAGATAGATAGATAGATAGATAGATAGATAGATAGATAGATAGATAGATAGATAGATAGATAGATAGATAGATAGATAGATAGATAGATAGATAGATAGATGAATAGGTAGGTGGAAAGGTAGGCTATTTGAATTGTGCCAATGGAGAATTTTAGATATGGAAGTCAACTTTAAGACACTTGAGATTCTGAGGACTTGGAGTCCTAAAATTATCGTCTTAAGGAAACCATGGAACTGTTGAAATTTAGAGGAGAGATACTACATGAAATTTTGGTTTCATGAGGATCAGGATTCACCATGCTACATTGTTCCAAGGTCAAGTGTGGTTTCTTTACTTTGCCTCCTATTCTGTTTTATTAGCTTTTCATATTTTATCGCCCCCTCTTTTTTTTTTTTTGCTTTTTACTTCACACCAGGAAATTCTTAGGTATTACTCCTGGATAAGCACTCAATAATTACTCCTGTCCAAATGCAAGGTGCCCTCCCAATAGAAAAACAACAGGACAGTTCTACTGTTCAAGAAGGGAGACATTCACGACATTAGCAACTATAGCTCCATCTGCCTGTTGTCCGTCATCTACAAGGTGTTCACTCTAGTCATCCTGAACAGGATCGGCAGAACACTAGATGAAGGACAACCATGCGAGCAAGCTGGCTTCCGGAAAGGATTCAGCCCAATCGACCATATCCACACGGTAACCAAGCTCAATGAGGTTTGTAGGGAGTACATGATGCCACTCTGTCTCACGTTCAACGATTTAAAGAAAGCCTTTGATTCTGTGGAGACAGAAGCAGTCATTGAAGCCCTAGCCAAACAGGGTGTTCAAACCCAATACATCAAGATCCTTTGTGAGCTGTATTACGGATTCACCACCAGGATCTCACCATTCTACAAGGAAGTGATCATTGATGTCAAAAGAGGGGTTTTACCAAAACTCTTCAGTGCCACCCTTAAAAACATCATGCGACAATTAGAATGGGAAGAAATGGAAGTGAAGATAGATCGTCAACAACTACACCACCTCCGCTTCACTGATGACATCATTCTATAACACCAAACATTAGCCAAGCGACACAAATGCTGGCTGACTTCGACCGAGAATGTGGAAAGATAGGTCTACAGCTGAATCTAAAGAAAACTATGTTTATGAAAAATTAACTAGTTCCTGAGGCCCCATTCACTCTCAATGGAACAAACATCTCTGAATGCAGCAGTTATGTGTACCTAGGTCGAGAAGTCAGTATGATGAACGACCTAAAACCTGAGCTGCGCAGGAGGAAGAGAGTGGCATGGAATGCCTTCAAAGGCATCGAAGAAATAGCTAAAAGGACAAAGAACCTCCAGCTCAGGCACATCTCTTTGACTCCACCGTTCTCCCTGCATTAACATATGCCTCAGAGATTTGGGCCCCACAAAAGCAGGGTGAGAATGCTATCAGGTCTCCCAGAGAGGAATCGAAAGAGCTATGCTTGGAATATCACACCTCACTCAAGTGAGAGAAGGAATCCGGAGTTCTGACCTCCATCGTTATTCCAGAATCAGGGACGCTGTCTCCTTTGCCAAGGCATCGAAAGTCAAATGGACTGGACATGTAATGCAATTTGGAGATGAGCGCTGGACTAGAGCCGTTATAGACTGTATCATAAGGGGTGTCAAAAGATCACCTGGCCGCCCACCTACAAGATGGTCAGACTTCCTTGTCAAGACCCTGAAGGAACGGTTTGAGGCTCTTCATATTCCTGAATCAACCAGATGCCTTTGGGCTACATCGGCGTGTTGTAGGGTCCAATGGAAATGTTACTGGCGCCAGCTGGAGCACATCGATGAATAACGGGATTCAAGTGATCAAGTGATCAAGTGATGATTGTTGTTCTTGAAAGCATTTACAAAGTTCCTTATGTATTCCCTTACTTTATCAGGTCTTATAGTACTTCCGTTATGCAACTAGTTATGATCAATTCATATATTAAACTGTCTACCATCAAGCCTCACTCTACATGACAATTTAAGTTCCCAGGTTTTCTAATCTGACATTTGTACTAAGTATTTCAGCTTGCATAAAAGAAAGCATTATATACTGTAACCATATATTGCAATTTAATTTAATAAAACATTTCCATATTCATTTTATATCATATAGGTTAGAATTGTGTGGATGTATTTATACATGGATTTAAAAATAATTACATGATTATTTTTCAGAAGTGTATTATAATGAAATATAATATCACTGTCTTATCACTGTCTTCCCATTCATCATCAATTTGCTCGAGCGGGCACCAGTAACATCTCCATATGACCTGTCTCATGCAAGTAGAGCCCAAGGGCACCTGCTTGCTCCAGGAACATAAAGAGCCTCAAACCATTCCATCAGGTCATGGGAATGAGGTCTCTAATTGTTACTGGTATCTGGCATATCAAATACGACACGGGTAGCTTGCCAGGCTCTGCTGTGCGGGTAGCATACTCTTATAGTCATCTCTAAATCCAGCATTTATTGATGAAGCGGCCATGCGAGGTGTGCTGTAATATGTTGGTCTGCTGGGTGGAGTTCTGATGAGGGGGAAGTCCAGATGTGGAAAATGGAGGCCCTCATGGAGTGGGGGTTGTCTGGCTTGTTGTGAGGCTCTTCTGGGTTGGCGGGCCAGGACTAGAACCTGCCATCCTTGCTGGGCACCTCATGAGCGGCTGGGCACAGGGAGAGCCAGTAGCAGCACTGCCCCATGTCTGTCAGGGATAGATAGATAGATAGATAGATAGATAGATAGATAGATAGATAGATAGATAGATAGATAGATAGAGAGAGAGAGAGACAGACAGACAGACAGACAGACAGACAGACAGACAGACAGACAGACAGACAGACAGACAGATAGATAGATAGATAGATAGATAGATAGATAGATAGATAGATAGATAGATAGATAGATAGATAGATAGAAAAAATATAATAAGGGAATTAAAATTTAAGCATTGGAAATTTCATAGTTAATTTTTAGAAAAGAAACTGCTATGTTAAATAAATGTGTTTGGCAAATGTATTTGAAAAAAGCCAATGAGGATATTAAAATATATTTAGAGAAATAGATGGTGAAAAATTCTCTCAGAAATGTAATATGGGGTGATCTAATGGGAAGAGAGGAAATTATGTAATTTCATTTGACAACATTGATGTTCATAGTTTTTCAAGCCTATTAAAAAGCAGACACTGGTACAGAATACACAATGAAACTCAAGAGGAATCAAAACAAAGCAATACAAAAAAAATGCTTAGGCACAACTAACCAAAACTGTTGGAAATAAAAACCAAAGAAACCATTTTAAATCTTTGATAAAATGCACATTATTACAGTAAAAACATTAAGGATTTTTACTATTTATCAATGAAAATGATGTCAACTAGAAAATAATAGAATGTCATTTTATTATTTTTAAAGGACAAAAAGTAAATCATTAGAATCTAAGTTTTAATCATTGATATAAGTTCTAATGAAGCTAAATAATATATTTAAAAATAAAGCTCATTTAAGTTTTCTGTTGCATTCTAATATAAAAACTCTAAAATAGTTTTTCAGCAGTAAGATTATTATGACTATTATGCATAAAAATCAATATTTAAAATAGTGCATAGCTATAACATTTTGTTGTGAAGTGATATGAATCAATAAAAAAACAAAGACTAATACTGAAGGATTCAATTTATGTGAAGTATATAAAATATGTAAAGTTCAAAGAAACTGATGAATTTTATATAATCATTCCTTTGACAGAAATAAAACTATTAGAAGGCTAAATTTCTATATAAAGCATTTATGTCAAAACGATATTTGTGTATTTTCTACTGTACTCTAAGTAGTCACTAGTTTCAAATACTCTTTTTTATTGATAATCATGGAATATACAAGTCATGATTTAGAAGATGCAAAATTGGTTAAATAGGGGCCGGAGCGATAGCCCAGCGGGTAGGGCGTTTGCCTTGCACGCGGCCGCCCATGCCGGCCAGGGTTCGATCCCGGCATCCCATATGGTCCCCTGAGCACCGCCAGGAGTAATTCCTGAGTGCAGAGCCAGGAGAAACCCCTGAGCATCGCCGGGTGTGACCCAAAAAGACAAAAAAAATTGGTTAAATATAAACATTATTCACCATATGATAAAATGATAGTAGTTTTATGTTTAAAATTAATGAAAATTAGATAATAACACGAAAGTCAGAGAAGATTAGACTTAGCTCCTGTCGTTTACTTTGGAATATACTTATTAAATATAATACATGAAGAATACAAGTCATACTAGTTGTTGCAATTACTAAAATTATAAATTATATCATTTATATATGTTAATAAAGGAAATAATGCCAAAATATTACATTAAAATAAAAGAACACAGAAGCAAGGAAATAAATATACAAAAATAGACACTGTTGACAAGTAATATGATGGTTGGCATAAATAATTTAGATATGTCTATATTTATAGAAAATCTAACTAGATTAAATACTTTAGTGAAACAAAAAACTTGCTAGTATTAATAAAACATAAATGTCACCTTCATATAATAAACTTATTGGATTAAGCATCTGTCTTTTACCTATAGGTAACTTGCCTGATAAGAACATAAATAAACTCCTCTACACTAAACCAGAAATAATTCAGTATATGAGGAGATGAGACATTCCCCAACCAAGTTCAATTAAAATAAAGACAATAGAGGGGCCAGAGCGATGGCCCAGCGGGTAGGGCATTTGCCTTGCACACTGCCGGCCTGTGCCAGCCCAGGTTCGATCCCCGCATCCCATATGGTCGCACTGCCAGGAGTAATTCCTGAGTGCAGAGCCAGGAGTAACCCCTGAGCGTCACCGGGTGTGACCCAAAAAGCAAAAAAAAAAAAAAAAAAAGATAAAGACAATAGAAATAGATGTGGTAGATGGTGATATTATCAGGCATGAATATTTAAAATAAAAAACAATGTTAAATATAGATTTTATGAAGTTGCATTGGTTTACAACTTAACACAATGTTTTAGAATTAGAGATTTTGCATTCCTTGATATATGGTGCCATATCACACTCACAATCAAAGTTGTAATATTTCCCCACCAGTCATTTGGACACCCTATCTACTATCTCCAGTCTTCAAGGATTTACATTAACTGAACATTGGCTTTACTTTGCTACGTTCCTTTGTACCCACACATGAGTGAAATAATCATTTCCTCTTTTAACTTAATTACCTTTAGCCTGACAATTTCCAGTTTATCTCTACTGTTGCAAAGATATTATTTTCACCCCTTCTTATCGATTGTAGCCTATCACCATATACGCATATGTATAAATGTTTTCGGCAGAGCCTGGCAAGCTACTCGTGTTGTATTTGATATGCCAAATACCAGTAACAATTATAGACCTCATTCCCATGACCTGATGGAATGGTTTGAGGCTCTTTATGTTCCTGGAGCAAGCAGATGCCCTTGGACTCTACTAGCATGAGGCAGGACATATGGAGATGTTACTGGTGCCCGCTCGAGCAAATCCATGATGAACGGGAAGACAGTGATACACTGATAAATGTCTTCAGTGCAATGTCTTCTTTATTACTTGACAATGTCATGTCATCTATATTACCCTTTATTACTTTAAAATATTATGTACTCACAAAATAAAGAATACAGATAATTTAGCACAAAGAAATTGCAAAGCAGAATTAAATACTGAAATTTAAAAAAATAAAGATTATCAGAGAGATTTAATGAGCAAGAACATATTTAGAAGAAATTATCCATGAAGATGCGAAAGGAAATAGTTACGGGCTTATAAGAATGAAATGCCATCTCAGAGGCTAAAGAGAGAACAAGTAGGCAAGAGACAATATTAACTAAAATTAAGAACTCAGTGGATGGATTTGTAATCCACATTATATTAAAATCAGTTTTATATTCATACTCAAACATTTTCAGACTTCTTAAACATGCATCAAGGATAAAATATATGTAAATGTTATAATATATACTCGCATATATGATAATATTAAAAAGAACAATATAGCTAAATGCAACAATATATATATAGATTGTTGAAATATAATATTGATAGGAAGACAAACTAGAATATAGTCTATAGATATGATATTCCAGAAACAGTTCGAACCCTGCCAAGGAATTGAGATTTGAAGACAAGTTACTTTGGTTACATTGGATAACATTTGGGGAAGTCACCTCAGGGACACTTAATATGATAGCAAATTTCTAGCTCTATGTGTGTGTAGTTATGCAGATATTTTAACAATTTACTATTGAGTAAGCTTGTTTTATTCAAAACAGAGCAAAATAAATTTGAAAATATTATTAAACATTCTAACAGTATTAATGTCCTAATACATAAAATGTGGAATTATGAGTACCCATATAAATCCTACAACATTTAGGAGTACTTGACTCACAGAGTGAAGAGGCACTCAACTAGCATTTGTTGAATTAATGAAAGTAGACTTTCCAGTAAAGGTTGCTTTCCAAAAAAGACATAACTGTTGACATCTCTCCAATGTGTTTGGAATTCCAATCAAATTTGATCTGACTCTGGATGACTGTTCTTACACACATTCATATTTTCACACACAATCATATAAAAACATATTTTACATAAATTATTTACTAATGTATAAAGTAAATAATAGCTTGTATATCCCAAAAGGCTTATCTAAGACTATTTTTTAGTTTATTGTTAGATGCTAAATAAATTTCTCCTAATTAAAAAAAGGTTGCTTCCTCACTTTAAATTCTTGTTGTAACTCAGTAAATATACTATACTAGTGAGTAATGAATTAAAATTACAGTTGGAAAACTGTTAGTATCGCATTATAATCTGGATATTAGATTCTCTTTAGTACAGTATGTGACAAATTCAGAGTTCCCATTATTTTCTAGTAATTTCTATTTTTCTTATTTCTATAGATATATCCCTTACTCACGTATAACATATGATCATTTTTGCTATGCTGGTTTTCTCTTAGAATGTCAGATCCGTTAAAATTACCTACATCATTTTGTTATCCTTTCTGTCTTTTCCATTTTAAATAGAAGGTAGAGAATCTAAGAGCTTTTCTGAAAGAGCACCATCCCAAACATCCCTTGATACTCTGTTCTTTACAGTTTGTTGAGTTCTTATGCTAATGACATCCTTAACTTTTCTTCAAACAAAAAATTGGGTGACAGAAATATGCTTTGTTGCTATAAGGCTCCATATAAAAAGTTGTTGCAGGACACCTAAAAGCCTAGGTCTCGGCATCTGACCTGGATTGCCTCCTGCCGATCACTTTATAGATAGGGGGATAGTCTGAATGTGGCAGTCTTATCTTACCATGTATTCTGTACTGGCTGGTATAAATATTCTCTCATGCTACCACAAGCATCATGGGACTAGCTAGATCTTACCAGCACATCTGCCTAGCCAAGTTGGAATTCTAAGTAATTAGACCAGAGAGAAATGCTGTTTGCCTCCAAGCAAGCAAGCATGGCTCCCCTGATAACTCAAAGGCAACTAAAATACAAAACTACCATGAAGTAGACGAGACTCTTGTGAAGGCTCTGAGAAATATTTAAACTGGCATTAGTATTAGTCTTTGGTACAGAGACATGCCATCTCAGAAACCCCATTCTCTACCCTATAAAGGCAATTCCAGGCAGATGTTGGCTCAAGATATTAGGTGAGGTGCTGGGAGAAATTACCGGAGGGCATTTAATCCTTCCTGCCAGGGGAAGTTACATTTAGCTTATAGCTTCTCCCAGCTCTGCTAGGATGCTTTTAATTAGCTCTGGGTCCTTGTAAACAGCCAGATGGCCTCCTGAAGTTGCTACATTCTATAGAGCTATTTTCCTGTTTTCATCTCTAGATAGCCCAGCCCAGAATGGGCTGGGCTGGGAGTTTGGGCAGATTTCTAGCTATAAAATAAGCTGCAAGAAGAAAGAAGCTCTCCTCTTTTTTTCCCCTTTTGCCATTTCGGCTTCCCTTGGTGTTTTGCTTCTCCGTGCTCTCCATTCTCTGTTGGGCCTCAGTACGTGGTGGCAGCCATCTTGGCCTACACCTGGCTGGGGCCTAGCTGGGAACCCAGAATCTGGAGGTTTTCCCTGCCCTTGGATTGCATATTGGATTCTGTGATAGTAAAGCCCTTTTAAAACTGCATCGAATTTCTGAGTCTTCATCCATTCCCCGCCAGCTTCAGAGGGAGAAGGGAACTCGCTTCCCGGCACTGTCGGGGACCCCGGCAGCACTCCCCGACAGAAAGTCACAGTTATAAAGGCAATGTTGGTGGCCAGAGAGATACAGTAGTCAGGGCACTTACTTTGTAGGTGGTGACACAAGTAGGATCCCTGGAACCACATATGGTTTCCGAACACTGCTAGAAATGATCTCTGACCTCAGATCCAGGATTAAGTCCTGAGAACGGCTGGGTATAGCCCCAAAATTTTAAATTTAAAAATTAAAATAAAAAAAAATGTGAAAGGTGCCTTGTTTGCTTGTTGGGAAGTAAAGCTAAGCTAATATTTTCAAGACTCTTCAAGAAGACAAGATAGATTTTGGGAACTAAAAAGTACTTTCTCATCTTATGGGTAGATGCTTTAGAAACCCAAATATAAACTCATACACCTTCCGTCATTTGTTCTCCATTTTTTTCTTGTACAGATAATTACTTTATATCAAGCAATGTGCTAAGCAATAAGGTGGGAGGAGTACAAAGGTAATCAATAAAATACTGATATACCAGTGGACAGAATTATTAGATTTATTCATTTTGAATGCACAGGGAGCTGATCATGAGGTGTCCAGGAGGGAAGGCAGGTTCTAGCCTGGCCTGCCATCCCAATAGAGCCTCGGAAGAAGCCAGAGGAACCCCCACACCATGAGGGTAGCCATTTTTAAGATCCAGACTCCACAACTCGTCAGAGCTCCACCCAAGAGAAAAGGCAATCTCAAGCCCTGATCATCAGAGTCTACCACACAGCGAAGCCTATTTCAAGCCCAGGTATGCTTGAGCAAGAGAAACAGATACACGGGGCAGAGCTGCTACCGGCTCTCCCTGTGCTCAGCTGATCATGAGGTGTCTGGGAGGGAAGGTGAGTTCTAGTCCTGGCCCACCAGCCCAATAGAACCTGGAAAGAAGCCAGAGGAACCCCACACCTTGAGGGCAGCCACTTTCAGCATCTAGACTCCACAGCTTGTCAGAGCTCCACCCAAGAGAAAAGCCGATCTCTCTTTGTTGTGCATAGCCACTTTGTGGTCGCGACGTCCATCAGTAGATGCGCCGAACTAAGAGCCTTCTCCTGAGAGTATACCACCTACACGGCAGAGCCTGGCAAGCTATCCGTGTCATATTTGATATGCCAAACACCAATAACAATTATAGACCTCATTCCCATGACCTGAAGGAAAGGTTTAAGGCTCTTTGTATTTCTGGAGCAGGCAGATGCCCTTGCACTACACTAGCATGCAAAAGGATGTTTGGAGATGTAACTGCTGCCCGTTCGAGCAAATTGATGAACAACGGGAAGACAAGTGATACAAGTGATTTATTTATTGATGTCCAAGATCAAACATGGGGACAGATATGTGTCACATGGACTTTACTATTGAGATGTACCTCCAGCTCCTAATTTAAAAAAATACAGATGCAAGGACTGAGAGATAGCACAGGGGTGGGGGGGTAATCTCTTTTGCCCCTACCACTGCATATAGCCTCATGATCACTGCCTGGAGGGATCTCTGAGCATTGCCAGGTATGTCTCCTCAAGCCCCACCCAAATGCAAATGAAAAATTGTCTCTATAACAGATGTAGGGAATGTAAAAAATACCACAATTAGAACAATGCTATCAACTGAGGAAATCAGAGAAAATATTCAGGAAGAGGTTGGAGAGATATTATGGCTAGTACATCTCTTGCCTTACACCTGTAGACCTGACTTTGATCCCTCCCACACACCACCATGCCCACACCCATGTGGTCCCCTCAAGACCTGCCAGGAGTGATACTTGAGGGCAGAGCCAGACTAAGCCCTGAGCATATCCAGGTGTGCCCCGTCCCTGCCAACAAAAAATCAAAAGAAGGGAAAGAAGGTTACTTTAGACAATAAGAAATGAGATGCACCATGTGCACAGACTTTGTGGCAAAATGAGTCAGATGAACTGCAAAAGGGCTTGGTTTCTGAAGTAAAGAGAGCAGACAGAGTGGAGGGATGGATATTGATGACTTTGTAGTGTTCTAACTATGGGAGGTGTGGTGGTAGAAGTTTGGAGAAAATGACTCACTTCAACATTTTTTCTTTGAGAGTATGAGGTTAGAAAAGGATTTAGGGAATTATTTCTCATTTTAATGACTTCAAATTGATTTTTGGATACATAAATCCCACAGCAGGGGGCACTATCATCGAGATAATCAAATGATCTCTAACACGAAATTTATTTATACTGATTGTGTTATGAAGCTTATCCCAGTGTGTCTAATGAGAGGAGTTTTCATCACATTTGTGCTTTCATATGATAAATTTGGTTATAGTGTGAACTTATTGAGGCCAAGGCGATTGGCTTCTTACTTTTTACTTAATAAACCTAGTGTCACATTACGACAAATAAAATATTCTTCAAATTTAATGTTGCAATATAGGACTATCCCATAGACCAGGAAGTGTTCTGTTCCTCTAAAGTTGCTTGATAGCTTTCAAATATAATCTATTTTGAAAATATAAAACTAAAACCTTACTAATTAATTTCCTTTGGTTATATATTATGTGCTAGATTGTACAAAGTACCATTTAAGACACCACTGATAAAGCAATGAGCCATTTTAAAGGCATATATTTTCAACCGATCAAAATATCTGCTTTCCTGAGGCTTATATTAATGGTGCAAATAGGGGCTGGAGGCATAGTCAGTTTGAACCTGGTTAGCATGGTGACAAGCTTTGAGTTGTATATCTAGAGGTCCCCCAAATACTACCTTGGCGGTAGTATTTGTGTTATCTGACCTTGACGGTTTGAACATCCACACAAGGGGTGGTCACCATGACTTTCTGAACTCTATTTGGGAGATTACTACCCCAAATCAAGGAGTGGGAAATAGATATTAAGTAATACCCAATAGCACCATATCAAAATATAATGAAATAAGTACCATGAAATTACCTGGATGCTTATCTAGAATATAATAAAAAAATTAGACAACTAAGATTTGCTTAATAGGTTAAAGAAAGTACATAGTATAAACAGATACTTCTCTCAAAAAATTACATTTCTGATTTCATATAAGACTTGAATTTATTGATGAACCACATGGGGAAAGATTGGCTTTTCTCTTGGGTGGAGCTCTGACTAGCTGTGGAGTCTGGATGTTGAAAATGGCTGCCCTCATGCTGCAGGGATTTCTCTGGCTTCTTGCAAAGCTCTATTGAGATGGCGGGCCAGGGCTAGAACCCACCTTCCCTCCTGTATGCCTCATGATGAGCTGAGCACAGGAAGAGGCGGCAGCAGCCCTGCCCCCATGTATCTGTGTCTCTGGTTTAAGCATATGTGGGCTTGAAATAGGCTTCGCTTTAGGGTGGGACTCTGATGAGTCTCTCTTGAGCAAATCAATGCCCCGTGCTCACTTAAGCAAATTGTTGAACAATGGAAAGACAAGTGATACAAGTGAAAAAAGTTGAATTTAACCATGAGCAAAAGCTTCTAAATGAACAGTGTAGAAGTACACAACCATAAGATAGAAGAATACTGAGTTAAATATAAAACATAAACAATAAGAAAGATAAAAATAGTGAAATACAGAGCAGAGAATGAGAAATCTGAGGCTGATGAGGTTGGCAAGAACACTGTGAAGGATGCACCATAACAGTGGAAAGACAGTGTATTTTTTTTATTGTATCACCATTGGTTAGAAAATTACAAAGCAGTTCATGTTTGTATTTGTTGTAACAACTATCTGTCCACCAGTGCTCCTTTCCAACCAACAATGTCCCCTGTTTCCCTCCCCTACCCCACCTCACTGTGTCTATGGCAGGTACTTTTCTTCTCTCTCTCTCTCTCTCTCTCTCTCTCTCTCTCTTTCTGTCTCTCTCTTTCCCTTTCAACATTGTGGTTTGCAAAGCATATATTGAGGGTTTATCATGCATATCTCTTTATTTCAATACTCAGTTTTAGTTCAGCATTACCATTTTCAACTATTATTGGCAGACTGATCCCTTCAACTGCCTTGTCTAAACTCTCTGCCCCTCCCCAATTGTTGTAGATTCCAGCCCTTGACAGTTCCTCTTGGAACCTGTTTTGCCTAGCCTTGCATATTAGTCTCATATTTTTATATGCCACAGATGAATGCAGTCATCCTATGTCTGGCCTTTTCCTCTGACTTATTTTGCTCAGCATGATAATCTCCATGTACATCCATCTGCAGGTAAAT
Organism: Cryptotis parvus; assembly: GCA_021461705.1. Classification (NCBI taxonomy): domain Eukaryota; kingdom Metazoa; phylum Chordata; class Mammalia; order Eulipotyphla; family Soricidae; genus Cryptotis; species Cryptotis parvus. The sequence continues at coordinate 153,773 of JAJIBD010002339.1, forward strand.
TTTATGACTTCACCTTTCCTAACAGCTACATTGTGATTTTTTTTTAAAGTTTTGTTTTGGGGCCACACAGCTGTGCTCAGGGATCATTTCTGGTGAGCTCAGCAGACAAAAAGGATACCAGCAACAGAATCCTGAAGGTTTGTGTGCAAGGCAAGCACCTTGGTCTGTAATATTTTGTTTTTAAATGTTTGGTTCAGTTTCATTGTTTGTTATATAAACCAAAAATATTGAGTAGACTTCAAATATTTATTTCATAATGTGAAAAAATTTGAGCTAAAAATTATTTGTAGTGGATTGTTAGGATTAGTTAGAAAACATTTAACTACTTAACTCAGATTAAGAGTTTTAACATGTAAAGACAAAGTTAATTGGAGATATGAGCAGACATTTTTGTTTATTAATATATTTTACATTACATAAATTTAAGGTGTACATCATGGAAATCTGATAGACACATTACAATATTATTTGCTATGTGATGATTAGCACTTGTTATGTTGTATAATAGTCCCATTTTATGATGGAATATAGTCCTGTATATAGCAGATTTGATGATTACAGTACAGTGTTGTCTGTGTTCACAATCTGTGACATAGATTCCTAAGATTTCTTTAAAAATTATTCCAAGGTTCTACCCCTAGCAATATGTGTTCATTACTCTTCACCCCATCACAAGATAAACATTGTTGCATGTTACTTTAATTTTGGTTTCTTCAGATTCCAATGAGACTGTATGTTTATATATATATATATATATATATATATATATATATATATATATATATATATAATTCTCTGACTTTTTATTGAAAGGTTTTGAAGTGGAGTAGTATATGAGTATGTAGATTTAATTATAATTAAATTTTTCAAAAGTCTAATAATATATTCTATAACTTTAATAGTTTTGTTATAGAAGATCTACATACAATAGATCTGTAAAAATGTGTTTATGCATTCATCTGTGGCATATAAAAATATGAGACTAATATGCAAGCTCTGTATAAGCTCTGAGCACATATCTCACTGTGCTCAGAGCTTATACAGGGCTTTTGTGCTCTGGTATTACTTTTTTTTTCTTGCAGGTTTATTGTTTGCCCTTCATAGCTACACACCCAGTTACTCAGGGCTTACTTTTGGGTCTCATGGATCACTCCTCGCAGAATCAAGGGACCGTATCAGATGCTATGGATTGAATCTTGGGTAGGCCAAGTACAAGGCAATCACCTACCTTCTTATTATCACTCTGCTTTCTCAGGAATTACTCTTTTTTCACTTTATTTAAATATCATGGTTTACAGAGTTGTTCATGATATATATATATCATCAGCATTTGATATTCCAGTCCCAATCTTACCACCACTGTGACAGTCCCTCCACCATTGTCCCCATTTTCCCAACCAGCTTTCACGTCTGCCTGATAGCAGGCCCAAAATAACTTATTTTGTACTGCTTTTTATTAATATATGGTTACAGAATTATCAAAAATACTTCAGTAAAGAAACATTTGTGAAAGTGTTATATCTCACCATGGGGACATTATGTCCTTGTCTGAGGGTTTACTAAGCTGTTGTTGCCAGTTGAGGCTTTTGTGTCATTATTTTTTGTTAATTGAGCTAGTTGGTTACTACCTTATATTCCCATCCAATCTGGTGTGTGCCTCCTGGGATGTTAGTTTGTAGAGTTTGAAGATGTTGCTCCAGAAACTCCAAAATATTTATCTAGGTAGTGTTCTTACTCAGAGACTCAGAGACATGGGGCAGAGCTGCTACTGGTTCTCCCTGTGCCCAGCTGCTCATGAGGCACCCAGGAGGGATGGTGGGTTCTAGCCCTGGCCCGCCACCCCAGCAGAGCCTCACAACAAGCCAGACAACCACCCACTCCATGAGGGCCTCCATTTTCCACATCTGGATTTCCCCCTTGTCAGAACCCCACCCAGCAGACCAGCCTCGCACAGCGGCCGCGGTTCATCAATAAATGCTGGATTTTGAGATGACTACAAGAGTATGCTACCCACACGGAAGAGCCTGGCAAGCTACTCGTGTCGTATTTGATATGCCAAATACCAGTAACTGTTATAGACCTCATTCCCATGACCTGATGCAATGGTTTGAAACTCTTTATGTTCCTGGAGCAAGCAAGTGCCCTTGGGCTCTACTTGCATGAGACAGGTCATATGGAGATGTTACTGGTGCCCTCTTGAGCAAATCGATGATGAACGGAAAGACAGTGACAGACAGTGACAGTGACAGTGTTCTTACATTATGGAGGTGGTGAGATGTGAATGTGACAGCCAGGGCTTCCTGAAATAGGGAGGTGGATTTGGAGGAGGTTGGCCACCCCTCTCTGATAAGGTCCAGGGTTTTCAAGGGATTGTTCTTAACAAAGCTCAAGGTTGATAGATTGTGTCAAATATGAACCTGAATCAGCTATATGTATGACAAGCTCCTAAACCTCTTTTTTTTTTTTGCTTTTTTGGGTCATACCCAGCGGTGCGCAGGGGGTTACTCCCTAGCTCGGCACTCAAGGAATTACGCCTGGTAGTGCTCGGTGGACATATGGGATGCCGAGGATCGAGCGCCAGGCCGGCATAGGCCGCCACGTGCAAGGCAAACACCTTACCTGCTGGACTATCACTCTGGCCCCCTAAACCTCTTAATTCCTTATCTCTCCAGTCTCTAGATATATAAGATTATCTATTAGAATTATTCATAGATTTTAAATTAGTTTTCTCTTTTGAATATGTGCTGGTAAAATAGAAAAAAATAGGAAAATGCAAAACTAATTCAGAGTAAAAGGTGCAAATAAAACAATAATGGTATATAATTCTATGGTGGTGAATGGTCTGACATAGAAAAAGACTGGACCCCTGGATGAACCCAGAGCCATGGCAGAGTCTATAGAGCTACCCATGGCTTATTCAATATGCCAAACACAGTAACAATAGTGGACCTCATTCCCAACGAATGGAGACATTACTGTTGCCCGCTCAAGCAAATCGATGAACAACAGGACAAGTGATACAAGAATTCTATGATAAATAAAATAACCTCCCAAATGTGTTTTAATTCATCCCAAATTTATTTATTATTAGGAATATGCTGAAAACCATAGGGTAAGCCATACATCTAATCATTATGGAAATTAACAAGTTTCACTAATTTTCTTGTATTCTGACATTAACTTAAATTTTTCTTTGGTAAAACAAATTTTCCTCAAAAAAGTTAAGGTTTATCATCACTCTCTAATATAAAAGGCATCACTGCAGGCATACTTGTTGATTCTATCTCCATTTATCACTTTCCTATAATTTGAGAAAGGAGATTATTCTTTGCTTTCTTTGATGAAAATAATGAAAATTTTCTGAAAAGTTGTAGAAAAAAGAAGAAGGACATTTAATGACCTGGACAATGCCTTTATACATTTACCTTGGTCAAAAAATTTCCCCTTTGTTAAATAAGACTGTTGCCTGGTGATCACTTGATCACTTGAATCCCATTATTCATCGATTTGCTTGAGCGAATCGATATATTGTTGCCTGGTGAAAAAAGCAAAAAGATTTCATGAGTTTTCTTTTTGAAATCATTTTGGTATTGGGATTAGTGCTTTATACATCAGAGTTATCACCCATTTTAAAAATACTTACACAGATTTGTTTTTTGTTCTATGAACTGGTGCTGGTTGGTAGATCGCGAAAGATTGAAATCTTATCCGCTAATGCTGGTCCATGGACTACAATGCAGGGCAAGTGGTGGCCTGCAGTTGTTACAATGCTGAAGAACATTGGCAGCAAAGCTATCGCTATCACTATCCTCCCGTTGATCTTCTATTTGCTAGAGTGGGCACCAGTTATATCTCCATATGTCCTCTCTCATGCTAGTAGAGCCCAAGGGCATCTGCTTGCTCCAGGAACATAAAGAGCCTCAAACCATTATATTAGGTCATGGGCATGAACTAATATAATTGTTACTGGTATTTGACATATCAATTAAAACAGGGCAGCTTGCCAATCTTGCCATGCAGGTGGCATACTCTTGTAGTTACCTTTAAATTTAGTATTTATAGATGATCGCGGCCGCTTGTGGCCTCGCGAGACGGGCTGTGATAGGCTGTCGCTGGGTGGAGTTCTGACGAGAGAGAAGTCCGGATGTGGAAAATGGCAGCCCCATGGAGTGGGGAGGTCATCTGGCTTTAATAAGGAGGAGATTTTGTGTACATTAGACTTGAATTAGGAAGAAATATGTTCAAATATCCGTACCACATTACTTATACCAGGTTTAATATTAAGGACTCTGATTTGTTAAAAATCCTATAGAGGGGCAAGAAAGATAGAATAGTGCATTGGGCCCCTAGCTTTACACATTGCCAACCTTTGTTCAATCCCAGCACTCCATATGGTTCCCCAAGCACGGAGCACAGGGCCAGGAGTAAGCCCTATTCTCTTTCAGGTGTTTGGGTTTTGCACCCAAACCAATGTGTGCATGTCTGTGTACGAGCAAAGGTATGCAAAGCAAGCTCCCTACCCATGTTACTATGGTTCCAGTCCAGTTTCCTTTTCTAATTACAGAAAATATGAGGATATGAGAGAATCATTCATTTAGTTTCCTTATTTTGGGTCCAAGACACTGAAATGATTCCTCTAACACATTCTATATTTATTTCCATAATAAATAAGGGGAGGTGTAGTTCTTTCAAGGAAAGTGAATTTGATATTTTTATTATCACTAAGATTGATAGACATATGCACTATAAATATTATAAATACTAATAGTCTTTACAGGAAAGAGTCTCAGGTTCTTAGTTAAATGATTTTATCTCATACATTATAATATTCTAATTTATTTTTTATGTCTCCAATTAATTTATAGTCTTAGAGAAGATCTAGTATTCCCTTATGTAAGACTATCAGTAGTGTAAGAAATAGACCTGACAATCCCCAGCATCCCGTATGGTCCCCGAGCACCACCAGGAGTAATTCCTGAGTGCAGAGCCAGGAGAAACCCCTGAGCATTGCCGGGTGTGACCCCCCAAAAAAAAAGAAATAGACCTGACAGCATTAAAATATTGAAATAGAAGAACAAATTATGAGATAAATTGTCCAATAATATCTCATAAATGTTTAAGGTTATTTATCTCAGTAAATGAAAATTATATCTATAACAATAAAATTTCTGATATTTAAAGTGATAAACTGTCTACAGTTCTCATCACCTAGTTAAAGGAAAAATTATTCTTTAAACTTCTAATTTTAAATTTTTCTGCCCAGAATACGTTTTTTTTTACACTATTCAAATGTTTTCTAGGTATATAATGTTATACCTTCGCACATGTGCTACCGTACCATCCCCACCCCAAAGTTCCATTTTCATTCTCCCACAAATCCTTTTTGATCCCCCACTCACTCAGGTAACCTCACTTCTGCAGAGTCCAAAGATTTGTTTTCCTTTTTTTGGCTCTGTCTGATGTTTTGCACCCCTCAAATGAGTAAACCTCTCTCATGACTTTCTTTTTCATTCTAACTCATTTTACTAGTTATTATTCCTTCCAATTTCATGCACATTGGAAAAGGAAAAATTTCATCTTTCTTTATGACTTATTAGTATTTCAAAGTGTATATATACTCACTCATCTGTCATTGGACACTTGCATAATTTCCATATCTTACTTATCGTAAATATGTGTAAATGTATCTTTTTTATTTAGTGTATTTTGTGGACTTTGGATAGTGTTGGAAATCCTAGACATGAGAATTGGGAAGGTAGGGAGGAAAGGGAATAAAAATGGTTAAAATAAGAAAACAAGTAGAATATATTTTAAAAAAAAAGAGATAATATTTTTTAATTAAATACTTTATTATACCACGTGAGATATACAATTACAACATTGTTCATGTTTGGAGGTTTCGGTCACATAGTGTTCCAGCACCCGTCCTCCACCAGTGCCCTTATCCCACCACCAATGTCCCCAATTCCCTCCCCCTCCCATAGCCTGCCTAAATGGTAAAAAGAGATAATATTAAGCACAGAAAACTTCAAAGGTTTCACTAAGAAACTATTCACTTGTATCACTTCTCTTTCCGTTGTTCATCCATTTGCTTGAGTGGGTGCCAGTAATGCCTCCATTAGTTGGGAATGACATCGATTATTGTTATTGTTTTGCCATATTGCATACAACATGGGTAGCTTGCCAGGCTCTGCCATGACTCTGGGTTGATCCCAGGGGTCCCATTCTTTTTCTGTGTAAGACCATCAACCATGCAGGGCCCACCGGCAGAGCCTTGTGTGTAGACAAGTCTGTCTCCTGTCTGTCACCTGCCAATGCAGCCAGGCACCACAGCTATGACTACAACACCTCAAAAATCAATAAATAGGGATCAAAGTGATAGGACAGTGGGTAGGGAAATTGCCTGTACATGACCAACCTGGGTTCGATCCATGGCATTCCATATGGTACACCAAGCATCATCAGGGTAATTCCTGAGAGCAGAGCCAGAATTAACACTCCTGTAATTCAAAACGTTAAAAAATCAATAAACAAGTAGACACTGTAGTAATAGGGCAGGCTACAAAACCACTATGTAAAAAATATATGCTGCATTGTTATATGCAAACAATGAAATTAGAGAGAAGGCAATCAGTAGTTATGCTCCCATTTGTAATTACATCAAAATATGTATCAAGATCTCAGTCCAGTGGGTAGGGTGCTTGCCTTGCACGTGGCCGGCCCATGCTGCCCGGGTTCGATCCCCAGTATCCCATATGTTCCTCCAAGCACTGCCAGGAGTGATTCCTGAGTGCAGAGCCAGGAGAAACTCCTGAGCATGGCCGGGTGTGACCCCCAAAATAAAAAGCAAAAAAAAAATGTATCAAGATCTCAGCTTAAGAGAGGTGCAAAACCTTTGCATTGAAAACTGTCACTGTCCAATACAAGATACAGAGTAATAGACATTTCTATGCTCATGGATTGGAAGAATTAACATTATTAAAACAGCCATCCTCCTCCTCAAATTTTTATATAGATTCAATGAAACCCGATAAATATATAAGCGGCAGGGATTGTGGTGATAGCTCAAAACATTGGAACATAAGTCTTAAATGGAGGTCCCAAATTTGAAAGCCAAACCTGCAGGATCAGCTTACCCTGAGTACTATCAGCTCCTAGCAGCACTACATCCAATGTCAATGGGCCAAGCTCTAAATTGTCATATCTACTAATCATGAGAGTTGTAAACTGCTGGGATTCTTTTTTAGGTGAGACATTACTCCAAGAATTTCATGAGGTTCACAATGAAAATCCAACATCCCCTTCTTATTGTGACACAAGAGATTGAGCAGCAATATTTGTGAATCTACTGAATCTTTAAAAGTCCAATCTGCAGTGTTGGAATCTGTTTCCAGCTCTAAGAAGGAAATTCCTCAGGAGATTTAAAGTTGCAGCTTCCTCTCCAGCCTTCTTATCTCATCTCAGGTAAAACAAACTCAGTAATCAGGGAGTAGAGCTTTGAGGAGCTAAATTGAGGTCATATTTTCATAGAGTCAATAAAATACTGCAAATAAAACCACCCACTGCAAAAAATATGTGTGAATATACCATCCTCAAGATACAGGACCTCTTCATTATGTTATCTGAAATTTAATTGAAAATACATAAAAAAATATTTTTCTTATACTTTAGTATCAAACCAAGAGGGCTTAAGTTTAATAAAATTGATTAAAACTTAAAAGTAGATATTGAGATTCAAAGTTAAGAAAAGACAGAAGCAAGAACAATAAAAAAAATTAAAATCCCTGGCCATTAATAGCTAAAATAAACTTTATTAATTTATTATAGTGGTCACATCTGATAGTGCTCAAGAATAACTCTTTTTGCTTAGGAGCTGGAAGTTGGGCAACACCCAGATATGCTCCTAACTTACTGCTGGCTCTGTAATCAGGGATGATTCCTGATGGGCTTGGGAAAATCACATGGGTGCCAAGGATTGAACCAGGGTCAACCATGTACAAGGAAACTCCTTAGCCCATAAAGGGTGCCAAGGATTAAACCTAGGTCATTTAGCGTGCAAGAAAAACTCTGAATACACTGTACTGTAGCATTAGATCCATGAGAATAACTCTTGGACTTGCAGGTTGATTTCAATGGTGCTTAAGGGTCTGTGTAGTATAATGGTGGCATGGGGATGCTGCAGAAAAACATATGTTGCAATTTTTTGTTCTGCCTCCCTGGTCCCAATATAGCTACAATATACTTTAAATGCAGTCCAACTTCTAGACATGTTTCCAAATCTTAAATAAACATATACTACATAATATAGCTATTTTGACTTTGAACAAAAGACATGCTAATGTTATAAAAATCAGAATTATTATCTGAAATAAACTCATGAATTTTAATTATAGGAAATAAAATTCATAATATCTGTTATTAATATTTAAGGGCTTTCATTGATGACATTAATCATATGTGATAATAAAAGAATAATAGATAATGTTGAACAGCTTGCATTATTTTACTTAAAATTATCTCAACAAAAACTGATGATGTGGAGAACAATTATACTCTTGCAGTCATACTTCAAAGTATGTAGAATTTCTACATTTAAAATGTGTTAAAATATCACCTTGAGATCTTGAATTATAGTACAGTTGGTAGGGCACTTGACTTTCATGTGGCCAACCCAAGTTCTATTCCTGGCACCCCATACAATTTCCATACCTGCCAGGAATGATACATGAGCACCGAGTAAGGAGTAAGCTCTGAGTATGCAGGGTGTGGCCAAAATACAAAAAAAAACCAAAACAAACAAACAAAAAATATTATCTTGATATTTAGTGGCATATTTTTCATTTAAAAAAAACATGAAAATATTATAATAATATGATTGAATATATAGCAGCTCCATGTATAAAACTATAATTATAATTAGTTATGGTATGTAAGATTACAGCAGAATTTAAAAAGTGATTACTTTTGATCATCTGAATTTTATGTATGAAGTTTTTTTAAAGAATTTCTCAGCTTTTAAACTACTAGCTCAGAGTGCAATTTTGTTTTGTTTGGGGGCTACACCTGATGTCAGGGGGTTACTATTGGATCAGCACTGTGGAATTACTCCTGGTAGTGCTTGGAGGACCATATGGGATTCCGAGGATCGAACCCTAGTCTGCCACTTGCACTTCCTGCCCTCTGTACTATCACTTTGGCCCAAGAGTCCAATTCTCTATTCATAAATCACTGTATCACTGTCTTCCCGTTCATCATCGATTTGCTTCGAGTGGGCACCAGTAACATCTCCATATGTCCTGTCTCATGCTAGTATAGCCCAAGAGCACGTGCTTGCTCCAGGAACATAAAGAGCCTCAAACCATTACATCAGGTCATGGGAATGAGGTCTATAATTGTTACTGGTATTCGGCATATCAAATACAACATGGGTAGCTTGCCAGGCTCTGCCATGTGGGTAGCATAATCTTGTAGCCATCTCTAAATCTAGGATTTATTGATGAACCATGTGGCCACAAGTGAGCTGGTCTGTGATAAGCTGGTCTGCTGGGTGGAGTTCTGATGAAAGGGAAATCCAGATGTGGAAAATGGAGGCCCTCATGGAGTGGGGGGGGTTTGTCTGGCTTGTTGTGAGGCTCTGCTGGGGTGGCGGGCCAGGGCTAGAACCTACCATCCCTCCTGGGTGCCTCTTGAGCGACTGGGCACAGGGAGAGCCAGTAGCAGCTCTGCCTCATGTCTGTGAGTCTCTGGATCAGCATACCTGGGCCGAATTTAAAAAAAGACTGCTGCAGGGTGGATCTCGATGAGCCAGGCTGTGATAGGCTGGTTTGCTGGGTGGAGTTCTGGGCGGGATTTAAAAAAAGACTGCAGCAGGGTGGATCTCAATGAACCAGGCTGTGATAGGCTGGTCTGCTGGGTAGAGTTCTGATGAAAGGGAAACCGGATGTGTTAAATGGAGGCCCTCATGGAGTGGGGTCAACTGGCTTGTTGTGAGACTCTGCTAGAGTGGCGGGCCAGGGCTAGAACCTACCATTCCTCCTGGGCGCCTTTTGAGCGACTGGGCACAGGGAGAGCCAGTAGCAGCTGTGCCCCATGTCTGTGAGTCTCTGGATCAGCATACCTGGGCCGAATTTAAAAAAAGACTGCTGCAGGGTGGATCTCAATTAGCCGGGTTGTGATAGGCTGGCCTATTAATGCTGACAATAAATAGTCACATATCATTTGCATGTATAATTGAGGAATAACCATTCTTGCCATTTTAAGAGATGGAGAGAAGTACATTTGTTCTCAAGGTAAACAAACTATCTGGAGCCATATGGGAACATTTTTGCAAACCTTTACAATATAATTGATTGGCTGTAGAGAATAAAAATATTGACCTCATCATATCTTTCCTTAGGGTGTAGCTAAACACACACCCTGTACAGAGGCACCACCTGACCTGTTTCTGTTTAGGATTAAGCACACACCCTACCTTAAACCTTGTTTTAATCTCTTCTCTCTGATTGGCTGACACAGAGTTCCCACCCTACTTTTCCCAACTTAAATATCCCTGTTCCACTAATAAAATGGAGCTATTCCCCAAAAGTGGTTCACAGAGATTGCTTTTGTGAGTGCTCTACTCGACCTATTTTGTGGGTGCTCTACTCAACCTACTTCATGGGTGTTCTACTAGCTCATGATCCAACCTTACTAGGGACATCATCTCTCACCAGCCACATCAATAGTTAGGGTTTTATGTTGGGTTGCTATTCAAACACCTTCTAACCCAGATAACAGCACTTTTTTTTCAGAAATTTTAGATTATGCAGAAAATAAAAATATTTGCATCTACATATACATATTTGTGGTTCAGATGATAATAGGGATACTATTTAAGTATTACAATGCAATTGGTCAGTTTTAAATATTAATCTGTTTCATTAAGTTTTATATAATGTCCTGAAGTATCATAAAATGATATAGAAAATTATATTAAAACAGAAATGAGGAAAAACTAGAAAGGGTATATATTGGGTTTAAGGTGTCATGCTTCTAGAATGGATTTGTCAATTTACAGCAAGAAATACACATGAAGATATTTGACTTTTCTCAAATAGTTTTGTATATATATGAACACATTTGACTTTTTTTGCAAATATATCTGGAGGCCTTAGCTTTTTCACAAAATCTCAGAACTATTCCTTATGTACTAGTATAATTACTAACAAAAAAAATCAAGCCATTTGATGTTTTGGATGACATTTATAATGTGAAGTCTTCCACTGTGAATACAACTAGGGGTGAAAATAGTCTATTTCATTGAGGTCTGTTAGCCCAGCATTGTGTAAATACTTATTGTAAAGGCTGACCTTGAAATAAATGTGTTTATTATATTTCAGCTATGCCTCAAAGAAAAGTAAGTGGAAAAGGTCAGCTGTAAGAAACCAGACTGCAAACACCCCAGTGTAATGAATTATAACTTCTTCCCGCTGCAGATGTAGAGGATGACTCCTTCAATATCTGAGAACATGTGCCTTGGAGTTTTCAATTACTCTCAGGAAACTGAACATTTCTTCTAAAAAATATCTGACAAGCCTGGCTGAAAAATATGACTCTGCAGAAAGAAATGCTATTGAATCACTGGAGTAGTTTGAGGGGGAGGGGAAAGCAAAAATGGAGTTGAGGATCTCACAGATACAATAGTAACTTTCATAGAATCAAATAAGTTGGAGTAAAAGTGAGTCTTATCCAGGCAACAAAAATACTTAATGTGAGAAAAGAAGTGACCACTACTCTCAATGGCAATAAAAACTATTATATAATAATATAGTATTCTACATACTTATAAGATTTGTGAATTTATATATAATATAACATAATATATATTACATATATAATATTTTTTCTGGTAGGGGTAGTGGTAAAGGAGCCATATGGAGTGTCTAGGACAAAACCCAGACTAGACACATCCAAGGCAAATACACAATATCAGTTCTTAATAAACAGGATTGATAGGAAGTATATGGAGCATGAAGATATATACAAATAAGGTGGATAAGAAATTTCAGCTCTCTGAAAATTATCAGTAATTTTAACTGGAAATATAGCAGACATTGTTCTAAGAATGTCACTTTTATAATTTCTCAAAAGAAATTTGAGTAGTCTTGGGGGGGCGTTCCCTATCACGAACTATTATAGCAATGTTACACTATTGAAATTTAAATTCTCCTGGGACCAGGGAATTGGAGGAACTCTGAATCATCATTTACTATAGGAACACTTGATTTGTTCAAAAGTTAGAATATAATGCTATCTTCATTTAGGGAGGTATTTATTTACTTCTCAGAAAATATTTATGTCAGCATATGGCTCATCTTTGTATAGGTATCACTTGTAACACTTGTCTTCCCGTTTATCATTTATTTGCCTGAGTGTGCACCAGTAACATCTCCTGTTACATCCTGTTACATGCTAGTGTAGCCCAAGAGCAACTGCTAGCTCCAGGAACATAAAGAGTTCCAAACCATTCTATCAGGTCATGGGAATGAGGTCTATAATTGTTACTGGAATTTGGCATATCAAATACGACAAGGGTAGCTTGCCAGGCTCTGTTGTGCGGTGGGATATTCTTCTAGTCACCTCTAACCTCGAGCATTTATTGATGAACTTTGCATAAGTAAAATATAAATATTTTGTTGCACAAAAAATGAATAAAATTTGAAGTATAGGTGTCCTTTAAACAGTGTTCAGTGGATCATGGTGGAGAGATGCTCCTTGCAACAATATTCAGCCTATATGTAGCCCCTGAGTTATACAATTGGAGTCATTTTGCTCCTGCAGTACCAGATCCCTTGTGGACAACCTATGTTGTGCTCAGAGTTCTCTAGGCAAATACTAATCAGTGCTAGTATCTGATAATCCTGGTGCTGCCAATCTAAAAACAAAATAACTTTTATTTCACCCTTTCTCCTTCCTTCCTTCTTTCCTTCCTTCCTTCCTTCCTTCCTTCCTTCCTTCCTTCCTTCCTTCCTTCCTTCTTTCCTTCCTTCCTTCCTTCTTTCCTTCCTTCCTTCCTTCCTTCCTTATTTACTTCCTTCCTTCTTTCTTTCCTTCCTTCCTTCCTTCCTTCCTTCCTTCCTTCCTCCTTCCTTCCTTCCTTCCTCCTTCCTTCCTTCCTTCCTTCCTTCCTTCCTTCCTTCCTTCCTTCCTTCCTTCCTTCCTTCCTTCCTTTCTTCCTTCCTTCTTGTTTTTCTTCTTTTCTTCTTTTCTTTTTTCATTAATAATAGAGTACTCATATACGTTTTCCCTTCTGAACACAAACATTTCTTTTCTCTGTATCCTACCTTTATGCAGTGTATTTTAATATATTTGTGCATACTATGCAAGATTCCTTCCTGTTTGGGTCTCCTAAAGAGGAATTGAAAGAGCTATGCTTGGAATATCACGCCTCACACAAGTGAGAGAAGGAATCCAGAGTTCCGACCTCCATCACTGTTCCAGAGTCAGGGGCGCTGTCTCGTTTGCCAAGGCATCGAGAATCAGATGGGCTGGACATGTAATGCGATTTGAAGATGACTGCTGGACTAGAGCCATTACCGACTGGATCCCATGGGATGTCAAAAGATTATGTGGTTGCCCACCTACAAGATGGTCAGATTTCTTTGTTAAGACCCTGAATGAACGGTTTGAGGCTTTTCGTATTCCTGAAGCAACCAGATGCCATTGGGCTACACTGTCATGTTATAGGGTCAAATGGAAATGTTACTGGTGCTCGCTAGAGCAAATCAATGAATAACCGAGTGTCAAGTAATCAAGTTATGCAAGATTATCTAAAATTATTTCAATGAAGCATTTTAAACATTTTTCTTCATTTTAGAAATTAACCATGAAAATACTTCTCAAAATGCATGTCTATACATTTTGTGGGCTACTGGGTTTTAATACTATTGAGCCACATGGTCTCAGTTGGATTTGAAATATGGTTAAAAATAAGAAAGTACTGTAAGAAAATAAAAAATTTCCCAAGGTAACAAAATCTAAGAACTACTTGGTCTACATAATTGAGTTTAATATGCTAGGGTCCCTTAAACATGGGTTTGTATTGTAGGATAAGGAGGAGGAACACTAGGACATTGAGCAGGGAAGCAGCATTCCTTTGTTAGAGAGTGTGGTGTTAGAGCATGGTGTGCATCACTGACACTACTGTGAATCACAGTGCCTCAAGTAAAAAGAATAATTAAGAATACTCCTAAGGAAGTTATATCCAACACACAGCATGAAATGCAGAAACATTTTGAACAGTATAGCATCCAGAACAAATACATAAAATTCACTTTTTTTTCTTGAGTGGGGTGGGGTAGTCATCCAAAGCAGGCATCAGGGAACTGAAGGGTTAACTGTGTCAACCAGGTGAGGCAGTAAGCAGGGCCCAGTGATGTTATGTTGCTTGGGGGTCACGAACAACATATAGAATGCCAGTGTCATATTCCGCCTACTGCTGGTACTTTTGTTGCTGGCCACAGACCTTAGAAGTCCTGAAAATAAATTTATTTGTAAAAAAAATTGTGTATCAATGAACAGAATGCTACCTACTATTTTGTTTGTTTTGGGGTTCTACCAGGCTGTGCTCAGTGTTTACTTCTGTCTCTGTGCTCAGGAATCAGTTCTGGAAGATTCAAGGAATCACATGAGATTAAATATGTAATACCAATCAATTAAATCAATTCAGGGATTCAATCAATCCAGGAATTAAACCTCGTCCACCAAGTGCACAGTAATTGCCCTAATCACTGTACTATCTCTCCAACATTGAATACTGCTATTTTTGTTAGAGATGATGATTCCTTGAAACTACTCAAGATAAGTTTAGCTTTAATGTACACTCTTTCAAAGAGTTGAAGTATAAAGAACCCAAAGGAAATTATGCTAATTGAAATAAACTGGGTCAAACAAAACTTTTGCCATTTTGTCTCATTTATATGTGTGATGTTGAGAGTAAAATAACACTTTATAAAAAACAGCTATATGCATGATGGCTACAAAATTAGGAGATGGAAAAATGGAAAATTGCTAGTCAGAGGACAGGTTAAACTACATAAGTTCTGGAGATCTATTGTGGTTTTTTTTCAACCTTTTTATCAGTAGATAACACTTTAAACTGGCTGCTGAATATAACTGATCAGGGACTGGTAAGACAGTACCCTGGGTAATGTGCCTGCCTTGCATGCAGTGACCCTAGTTCAATACCCAGCACCCATATAGTCCTCCAAACCAGCCAGAAGTGATTGCTAAATGAGTAGTCTGAGCAGAATGTGGCCAAAAGTCAAATTAAAAAAAAATAAAGAAAATGTTATATTTATAGTACAGTGACTATATTTAAAAATACTCTGCTATAGATTTGAAATTTATTAAAAGAAGTAAATATTAAATGTGCTCAGTATACAAACATGCTAAATGAGGTGATAGATAAAAAGTCATAACATTGTATGTTTTGTACTGTATATTATGTAATATAAGTATATAGTTTTTCCTTTTCTCTACATAAAAACATGATTTTTCCCTCATGTTAGCATTAGTAGTAAATGTTAGTTACTTAATCACACAGAAGTGTAAGTTAAGAAATTCTCGTTTGGGGGCCGGAGAGATAGCCCAGTAGGTAGGGCATTTGCCTTGAATGCGGCCGGCCCATGCCAGCCCGGATTCGATCCCCGGCATCCCATATGGTTTCGAGCACCGCCAGGAGTGATTCCTGAGTGCAGAGCCAGGAGAAACCCCCCTGATCATTGCTGGGTGTGACCCAAAAAGCCAAAAAAAAAAAAGAAATAAATTCTGGTTTGAAAATCATAAATATAATACTATTGCTTTATTGAATTCTTTATGCAAGGTAACACCTTATCTAAGTCCCAATTATACTGCTCCAGTGTGGCAATATTGTGTCTTTTTTATACCAATATAAAAAGCAAATGCCTAGAACAAACCACTGGATATTCTTAATTATTGAAAAGCTACGTAAGATACTAATGCTAAAGTGGAGAAAAGAGATCCTTTCTCATCAGTTAATATCAAAATTCAGAACTAACAGTGATGTTGATTCAGTAAAATATTAATTATCTCTTAGTAGTAAAGGAAAAAACCCACTTTTTCAGTAAAAAATTATTTCCTAACATGTATCTGCCATTCTATCTGAATAGCATATAATTTACCTTGAAGTCAAAATAATTTCTAATCTACAATTTCTTTTCGTTTTTCTCCAAATACTATTTTTATGTATTTGGGAATATTTTTATGTAAGAATATTATAATTTTTTACTTTAAATTTTATGTGAATGGGAATCTTTATAATTTTTAATTATATAAATTAAAAATTTAAAAATTATATAAAATATATTTTATAATATTTTATGTAAAAATATTGTAATTTTTTACATTACATTTTTATGTAAATGGAAATCTCCTGGTGAACAGTTCCAAAATGAAATTGACCACATCATATTCAATCGACTGCTTTGTCTGACCGATATTGCTGTCGTCCCCAAACTCCAAACAGGAATCGGACCACTGTCTCCTTCGTGCAAAATTCTAATTCACGAAACAGGAAGAAAAGGTGGCAAAGTTTAAGAAGAGAACTCCCAGAACGACAACCACCTGGGAAGTCTTTGGCACCATTTCAGCAGCAATGGAAGATACCATCATTGATGACATCGATGAAGAATACAAATGACTGGTTGAGGACCTCCATGATTGAGCGAAGAATGCCAAGAGAGAGAAAGACACAAAAGGACGCCTGTCTTCAGAAACTCTCTAGCTCATTTGCCAACATGGCAAAGTGTGAGCCCTCAGGAGAACAAATGCTAACGTGGAAGCTTGCTAAATGATGCAGAGAAGCAATAAAAGAAGGTCTCAAAGAGAGAAGAGCAGAAATACTGGAAGATGCAGCAGAAGCCGGGAAAAGCATCCACACTGCCGGCCTGTCCTTCACCAACTATAAGACCAAGGTGACTGCCCTCTGATGCCCTGATGGATCTATCACATCTTCCCGAAAGACAATGGAGATTATCCATGACTTCTACTCAGATCTCTTTGATAGCCACATTCAACTGCCCACACACCAAATTCCACAGGATGGATATGTCATTCCCAATGTTCTCCCTTCTGAAATCCAACATGCCATTTCTCCGGTAAAGAAGGGAACAGTACCAAGCCCAGTCAAAATCAGACCCGAACACCTGAAGAATCTGCCGTGGGTACTTATCAATACACTAGCTCGACTCTTCACACACTACCTGTATGAATGCAAGGTGCCCTCCCAATGGAAAACCAGCAGGACAGTTCTACTGTTCAAGAAGGGAGACATTCATGACATCAGCAACTATCGCCCCATCTGCCTGTTGTCTGTTGTCCGTCATCTACAAGCTGTTTACACGAGTCATCCTGAACAGGATTGACAGAACACTAGATAAAGGACAACCATGTGAGCAAGCTGGCTTCTGGAAAGGATTCAGCACAATCAACCATATCCACACAGTAACCAAGCTCATTGAGATTTATAGGTAGTACAAGATGCTGCTCTGTCTCACGTTCATTGATTTAAAGAAAGGCTTTGGTTCTGTGGAGACTGAAGTGGTCATCGAAGCCCTAGCCAAACAGGGTGTTCAAACCCAATACATCAAGATCCTTCGTGAGCTATATTACGGATTCATCACCAAGATCTCACCATTCTACAAAGAAGTGATCATTGATGTCAAAAGAGGGGTTTGACAGGGTGATACCATTTCACCAAAACTCTTCAGCGCCACCCTCAAGAATATCATGTGACAATTAGAAAGGGAAGGAATGGGAGTGAAGATAGATGGTCAGCAACTACACCACCTCAGCTTCGTTGATGACATGGTTCTAATAACACCAAACATTAGCCAAGCGGCACAAATGCTGGCTGACCTCGCCAGAGAAAGTGGAAAAATAGGTCTACAGCTGAATTTAAAGAAACCTATTTGTATGAAAAATTAACTAGTTCCAGAGGCCCCTTTCACTCTAAATGGAACAAACATCTCTGAATGCAGCAGTTATGTGTACCTTGGTCGAGAAGTCAACATGATGAACCACCTAAAATCTTAGCTGTGCAGGGAGAGTGGCATGAAATGCCTTCAAAAGTATCGAAGAAATAGCTAAAAAGACAAAGAACCTCTGGCTCTGGGCACATCTCTTCAACTCCATCATTCTCCCTGCATTAACATACTCCTCATGACCTGGGCCCTATGAAAGCAGGATGAGAATGCTATTCGGATCTCCCAGAGTGGAATCAAAAGAGCTATGCTTGGAATATTACGCCTCACTCAAGTGAAAGAAGCAATCCAGAGCTCCCAACTCCATTGCCGTCCCAGAGTCAGAGATGCTGTCTTGTTTTCCAAGGCATCGAAAGTCAGATGGACTGGACATGTAATGCAATTTGGAGACAACCACTATACTAGAGCCATTACTGACTGAATCCCACTGGATGTCAAACGATCACAGGGCTGCCCACCTACAAGATGGTCAGACTTCTTTGTCAAGACCCTGAACAAATGGTTTGAGGCTCTTCGTATTCCTGAAGCAAGCAGATGCCATTGGGCTACACTGGTACATGATAGGGTCAAATGGAAATGTTACTGGTGCCAGCTCGAGTAAATCGATGAATAACGGGATGTCAATTGATCAAGTGATCAATAGTAAGTATACAGTTTTGAGTTTGAATCAAGACTGTTTTGATATAGCATTATGTTTGGAAGTATTGTTGAGTTTCAGTTCTATGTATTTGACAACTTATTCTACACCAAAGAATATCTAGGTGATTGTTATTTTGATTTGATTAACTAAATTTCTGTAATGATTTTACCTGTGGATGTTTCTAGGTCACATTCATTTGTACTTCTTTTGGAAATATACCTAGATGTGGAAATTCTGTGATGTACATTATATATAAATTCAGTTTAGGAACTAACAGCAAATACTTTTCAAATGAAATTTTCTAATGAATGTTGATATTCTCAATTGCCACCAGTGTATGAGAATTTGGCGAGCCGAAAAATAACATGTGATAGCACTATATTTTATGTTTTACATTTAATACAATCAAACTTTTTTAGAATGTTTGTGTGTGTGTGTATTATTTCTCTTGGCCTAAACATATATACTTCATGACATAAAGTCAAACCACCGAACTGAGCTTTGCTTTTGCTATATTGTGTCATTATGCACTGACTTAGAAAAAGAAATATGATCTTCAAAATCAAGGAGAAAAAGAGCAAAGCTTTCACTCAGCTTTGAATGAATGTACCACAAAAGAATTACAAAAACTGAAACATTTCCCAACTGATAATGGCATTCATGCTGAGAGTGTAAGTTCTTGGAGTGTGTAAAGGAACTCGGAAGAGTGGTCTCTCAGACAAGATGATTGATTTTATAATTCTCAATCAGCTCTATAGTGTATCAGCATGATTGCACTTGTTTTCTAAAAGCATTATCAGGACAATTACTGATTATTTTACAACGACATTTACATGTTTGTGTCCATCTATCCCTGGAAACCAGGAAATTGATAATGCATCAGCTAACATATTCTTTTGCTGTTCTATATAGGGTGTCAGAAAGTCAAAGTAAAATCTGCTGATGTTTCAGGAGAATCAAATTATTGCTAGCTTGCAAATTATATATATGGGTAAACAACATATAAAATGTGTTTGAAAAATTTTAAGAAATGAAACTAGGCTTTCTTTGTTTAAGAATAAAATGTCACTGATCCAACTTCCAAGTTGTCTAGGTTAAAACTCTGTGGATTTCTTTAGAATTGGGGCCGGTAGATTCCCTTTACTTCCAGATCAACACAGATAAACTCCATAGCTCCTAGAACCTGCAACTACATGTGCCTCCAAATTTAACAGTATTCAGAACCAAGTTAGGAGCACAGCAAATTTGATGAGAAAGTTCTATAGATTATCAAAGGACTGAAAACAATAAAACAGATAGCTAAAGTAGCATTAGAAAGCTCAGTAACATTGTCTCAATGACATTGTCACTAATATTATATAACACTATTATGATATATAACAATTATAAAAATATTTTATACATCTATTTGCTGATAATTGCATTTGCCATTTTGTTGTGACAAATGCTATGGGGACAGGCTTGAGGAGTGTGTGATGGCAACATTATTGGAAGAAAGGTTACACTGGTTGTGAATTTGGTGTTGGGACATTAAATGCCTGAATCAATGGCATTATGTACAGCTTTGTAAATCACAGTGCTTAAATAAAAACATTTTATGAAACTGGAACTGGAGCAACAAGCCCAACCTGGGTTCAATCCTGGCACCATACTTCCCTAAGCACCACCAGGAGTGATCCATGAGTACAGATGCAGAAGTAATACTGGAGTACTGCCAGGTGTCATCCCCAAAATAACAACAAAACAATCGTAAACAGCGGAAAAGTATGAGCACTATTTTCAGAAATAAATTGTAGACTATCTCCAATAGAGATAGTTCATGCTACGTGAATGCTGGATACTCAAATCTAGTCACATAACTAAAATGATTTCTATTTATTTTTATTTTTATAAAATACATATGTTCTATGTATACTCTATTAACAATTAACTAATGGGGTAATAGAGCATGAGGAAGAATCTGCCACTATAGTTTAAGTGACTTTGAGTTGAACATTGTCGAGACACATGAGATAGTGTCTTCTCTCCTGCATAGGAATTTAGACGTTCTTGAGCATAACATTGAAGACTAACATATGCCACCTTTTCTGAACAAGTTAAGTATAATATAGGCACCTCGAATTTACTTCCTTATACATTAATATTCATTGAATTTCATAAAGCTTTATCCTTAAAAACTGCTCCACTATTAAATGACATCATTCTTCCAAATTCTTCATAGCAATACTATTTATAAATATAGCATATTCAAGATAATAATTGTTTTCAGAAAAAATCACATGGTAAGCTCTTCAGATGACTATTAATGTTAAGATTTATTTGAAGTATCAAATGAATGCTCATGTATTATTTCCTTGGCTTAGACGCCCCCACAGTTTCTACTAGTTCTCACTCAAATAAATGTTCTTTTAAAACTTGTGTCATTTGCACTACACTGCTTTGAATACAAAGTGACAGAAAAAGAACGTCTTTTAGAAACTCTGTATCTAAGGCTGTCTTTAATAATCTCCTATGAGACTATTCTAATTTCTTGCATTAATACCATAACTCCTTAGAGAATGGATCATATATACTTCAAAATCTCATTTTAGGATTTCCACACAGTATTTCTATGCTGTTTAAAGGGTTATGCCCCCTGCATTACTTTCAAATCTGTTCTTTGTTTTTTCTATGAATAACCAGTCCAGGATCAAGAACTGCTAATTTTACTTGTTTGTTGTCTTGTGATGTTGTTGATTGATCTCTTGATACTTATACAACTTACTGAAGCTTTTAACCTTGTTGCTTTATATGGTAGGTAATAGTTAATCATCCCTCTGAGAATATTGAGTGCTTAATATTAGGGTAGAGTTATTTTGAAATCTTAAATTTGCCATTGAATAAATTATTGGCAAACTTTTAGGTATGATTTCTACAAGTTATAATCAATCAAACTTTTCTATTGTATATTAAAATTTACAAATCCACTAAATATAATCACTTGCCAAGGAAAATTTAACATTTCTTGAGAATTGCTCTAAGTACCAAATATATATATATATATATCTATATCTATCTATCCATCTATCTATTTAATATACAAATATATATATATATCAGTTGCAAATCACTTTTTACACTTGTTTTTCTTTTTTTGTTCAATATCATTAAGTTGACTTTTGTTGAAAAGACTAGTCTAGGAAAATACATATTATTTTCAGAAAAAATCATATCTGTCTATAACTACATAGATCAGACTCATCCTTGAGTCTGATCATTGATGTGGTTGGAACTCCGGATTCCTCTTTGGGAGACCCGGAGAGCATCCTCATCCTTCTTAAGTAGGGCTCAGGTCTCTGAGGCGTATGTTAATGCAGGGAAATAGTGGAGTCTAAAAAGTTGTGCCAGGAGCCGGAGGTTCTTTACCACTTCCTCGATGCTCTTGAAGGCGTTCCACACTGCTCTCTTCCTCCTGAGTATTTCAGGTGCTAGGTCATTTGTCACATTGAGTTCTCGACCTAGGTACACATAACTGCTGCATTCGGAGATGTTCATTCCTTTGAGAGCAACTGGAAGGTCAGGAACTAGTCCATTTCATGAACATTGTCTTCTTGAAATTCAGCTGCAGTTCGAACTTTCCACACTCATGGTCGGAGTCTGCCAGAATTCCTGTCACTTGGCTGCTATTTGGTGTATTAGAACGATGTCATCAGTAAAGCGGAGGTGGTGTAGTTACCGACCTTCTGTCTTCACTCCCATTCCTTCCCATTCCAGTTGTAGCATAAAGTTCTCGAGGGTGGCACTGAAGAGTTTAGGTGAAATGGTAATAATGTGTTACATATTGTGGTAATAATGTGTTAATACTGTGTAATTATGTGGTAATAACATGATAATAATGTGTTACATATAGCAGGCAATCTACTAATGGGATTGCAACATAGAAATAAGTCTTTCCAGGGTCAGAGAGATAGTACAGCTAGTATATTCAAGACTCTTGCCTGTATATAGCTGCTTGAATGTAGGGTTTGATCCCTGACATCCCGTATGATCCCGTGAGCCTGCCAGCTGTGATTCCTGAAAGCATAGCCAGGAATAACCTGTAAAGTATCACCAGGTAAGATTCCAATAAAAGTGAATAAACAAAATATGGCCTTCCTTTTTCCAAGCTGCAGCTCATTTTATACTTGTTCTCAAAGAAAATAGCTGGTCCCCAAGAGAGTAATTGTGGCACCTCTTGTCACATATTACTCCAAATTGTCTTGGTATTAAATTAGGCTCCTGATTTTTAATTGCCCTTCCTTAAAGGGCAAACAAAATTTCAACTATTTAAAAAATAACAGATTTTATTGAAACCTGGTAACTTGAAATTGGCACCAGCTAAAATGAGACTCTTATCTTCCCCTAAATTTTTTAAAGGGCAGTTCTCAGTTATTTAAAAAATATGTTTGCTTTTCTAAAGCTGGCAGAAGATGAATTAAACCTTTAAAAAGATAAATCCAAAGAAGTGAAAAACCATTTACAAAAGCAGATTAATTCCTAAGTAAATCTTTCAAGGGAATGTATAGGGAGAGAAGAAACTCTAGTATCTTGTATCAGAGACACTTTGTTCTTTTTTAAACATGCATTCATTCTAACAAGTCTTAGCATACAAATGTGATATAGAAGTAAAATACTACATATTTGCATTGAAATTAGAGAGAAAAATTCAATTATAAGAACCACATCTACAAGCGAAAACAAGACTTTTATTTAATATCTTTAGGGAATTGCAATTTGGGAACACAGCTTGTTATGGCCAAACTGGTGTTCTCCTAAGAAAAGAAAAATAGAAACCTTCTACAAGACCTATCTCTCACAGGTAAGTTAGTACATTTCTTTAAAGGAAAAAAAATAAAGCAAGCTAGATACAGTTTGTTTATACTTTTAGTCAGTGATTGTCCTCTTTGAAAGAGAGTTTTTGATAATATATTTCAAACCTGGTGAGAAGTCTCAAAGCTGATTTCCAAACTTACCAAATCCTGATGTCAAGATGTTTGTCTGTTATGGTGAGTTAGCATATGTGTGTCATAAATTTGAATAAGAGGCAATTAGGTTTAGTATACGTGTGTATGTTTTACTCTTATAAAGTCTTCTGACTACATTTCTAAATTTTTCTGATTTTAATTTCTTTTTATTTCTTTATTTCTTTCCTTCTTTCCTTCTCTTTCTCTTCCCTTCCTTCCTTCCTTCCTTCCTTCCTTCCTTCCTTCCTTCCTTTCTTTCTTTTCTTTCTTTCTTTCTTTCTTTCTTTCTTTCTTTCTTTCTTTCTTTCTTTCTTTCTTTCTTTCTTTCTTTCTTTCTTTCTTTCTTTCTTTCTTTCTTTCTTTTTCTTTTCTTTTTCTTTCTTCTTTCTTTCTTTCTTTTTCTTTCTTTCTTTCTTTCTTTCTTTCTTTCTTTCTTTCTTTCTTTCTTTCTTTCTTTCTTTCTTTCTTTCTTTTTCTTTCTTTCTTTCTTTCTTCTTTCTTGCCTTCTTTCTTGCCTTCTTTCTTTCTCTTTCTTTCTTGCCTTCTTTCTTTCTTTCTTGCCTTGTTTCTTTCTTTCTTTGCCTTGTTTCTTTCTTTCTTTCTTCTTCTTTTTGCCTTCTTTCTTTCTTTCTTTCTTTCTTTCTTTCTTTCTTTCTTGCCTTCTTTCTTTCTTTCTTTTTTCTTTCTTGCCTTCTTTCTTTTTTGCCTTCTTTCTTTCTCTTTCTTTCTTGCCTTTTTTCTTTCTCTTTCTTTCTTGCCTTCTTTCTTTCTCTTTCTTTCTTGCCTTCTTTTCTTTCTTGCCTTCATTCTTTCTTGCCTTCTTTCTTTTTTTCTTTTCTTTCTTTTTTTTCTTTCTTGCCCTTTTTCTTCTTTCTTTCTTTCTTTTTTTCTTTCCTTCTTTTTCTTTCTTTCTTTCTTTTCTTTCTTTCTTTCTTTCTTTCTTTCTTTCTTTCTTTCTTTCTTTCTTTCTTCCTTGCCTTCTCTTTCTTTTCTTTCTTTCTTTTCTTTCTTTTCTTTTCTTTCTTTCTTTTTCTTTCTTTCTTTCTTTCTTTCTTTCTTTCTTTCTTTCTTTCTTTCTTTCTTTCTTTCTTTCTTTCTTTCTTTCTTTCTTTCTTTCTTTCTTTCTTTCCTTTCTTTCTTTCTTTCTTTCTTTCTTTCTTTCTTTCTTTCTTTCTTTCTTTCTTTCTTTCTTTCTTTCTTTCTTTCTTTCTTTCTTTCTTTCTTTCTTTCTTTCTTTCTTTCTTTCTTTCTTTCTTTCTTTCTTTCTTTCTTTCTTGTCTTCTTTCATAACTGGGTGGACTCAGATATTACTCTTGTTTCCAGGTTCAGGAATCACTCCTGGTACTGCTCAGGAGATCATATCGGATATCTTGAATTAAACCTGGTTTGATTGCATACAAGGTGAATACCAATTTGCTATACTTATCACTACAGTCCCAGAAACTAGTTTTCTTTAAAAAAAATTATAGCCAAAACTCTAAACTGCTCCATTATTTACAGCTAACCTTGGAGCAGAAAACCACATAATTACTATTTCTCATTTTAAATGATCTATGGGGAAATCATTTTTTCACCTTCTATGCAGTTTCTTGAAATTTTACCTCTGCCACTGCCAAACAGTTATTTTTTAAAAATTAAATAACAGTGGATTACAAAGTTCTTTATGATTGAGTTTCAGACTTACAATGTTCCAATCCCTTTCCCTTAACCAGTGTTCAGTTCCCTCCACTAATGGTTCCAGTTTCCCTCTTGTCCTTCAGCCTCCTCGTAAAAATACCTCCTCCCTTCTCCTTCTCTCTTCTTTCCCTCCACTCCTCATCTTTCTTCATTCTCTTCTTTCTCCCCTCATTTTCTCTCTCCTCTTCCTACTGCTCCTCCTTCTTCCTCTTCTTCTTTCACTTCTTTTTTTCTTATTTTCTTCTTATTCATCTTTCTCCTAATCCTACTTTTCCTTCTTTTTCTTCCCTTATCTTCTTCCTCTGCTACTGATAGAGTATCATGCATATATCACTTTATCTCCTTTCAGCATCCATCATGCTCTCGAGTGACTACTTCCCTCCACCACTGTAACTGTCATAGTTTTTGCTTCCCTAAGCATTCACCACCATCAGTTCTCATGACCTTTGTTTTCATTGCCTTTATGAATATATTACTGCCTTACTAAATTTTTAATACCTGCATATGAGCACTATTTCTGTGTCTGCCCCCTCACCTTATGACTAACTTCACTTAGCATAATAATCTCCAGATATATCTTCTCAGCAGCACATTGAGTGGCTTCATCTTCTCTTATGGTCAAGTAGTATTCTGTTGTGTATATGTACCATAGTTTCTTTATCCATTCATTTATTCTAGCACTAATGTTGTATTCAGATTTTGGCTAATGTGATTAGTGCTGAATGAATGCAGAACTGAAACTCAATTCATAGCTATATTTTGAGGAATGTACATATTGTTTTCCAAGAAATTTGTATGGAATAATAAACCCACACGGATAGCTAAAGCAATCCTTGGGAAAAAGAAGATGAGAGGCATCACCTTTCCCAACTTCAAACTCTACTATAAAGCAGTGGTAACTAAAACAGCATGGCATTGGAATAAAAACAGATCTGTGAGGGGCCGGAGCGATAGCCCAGCAGGTAGGGTGTTTGCCTTGCATGCGGCCGGCCTGTGCCAGTCTGGGTTCGATCCCTAGCATCCCATATGGTCCCCCGAGCACTGCCAGGAGTAATTCCTGAGTGCAGAGCCAGGAGTAACCCCTGAGCATCGCTGGGTGTGACCCCCCAAAAAAAAACAGATCTGTGGATCTATGGAATAGAGTTGAGTATCCTGACAACAAGCCTCAAACACATGAACAATTAATCTTTGATAAAGGAGCAAAAAATATGAAATGGAGCAAGGGAAGCCTCTTCAACAAACGGTGCTGGGAAAACTGGGCAGCTACTTGTAAAAAAAAAAAGGACTCGGACCTCTGTCTAATACCATGCACAAAAATCAGATCAAAATGGATTAAGATCTCAATATCAGACCTGAATCCATAAAGTACGTTGAAGATTATATAGGAAAAACTCTCCACGAATTGAAGCTAAGGACATCTTCAAAGAAGAAACACCACTAAAAAAACAACTAAAAGAAAAGATTATCATATGGGACTACATGAAACTAAAAAGCTTCTGCAGAAGCTTTTTAGTTTCTTCTCAAAAAGAAACAATGACCAAGATACAAAGACAGTCCACAGAATATTCACCCAATACCCATCTGACAAGGGGTCAATATCCAGGATATATCAGGCACTGGTAGAACTTTACAAGAAGAAAACAGCCAACCCAATCAAAAAATGGGAAGAAGAAATGAACAGAAACTTCGACAAGGAAGAAGTTCAAATGGCCAAAAGACATGAAAAAATGTTCATCATCACTAGTCATCAGAAAGATGCACACCAAAACAACAATGAGATATCATCTCACACCACAGAGACTCACACATATCCAAAAGAGCAAGAACAAGTGCTGGCGTGGATGCGGGGAAAAAGGGACTCTCATCCATTGTTGGTGGGAATGTCGCCTGGTACAGCCTTTTGGAAAACTATATGGCCATTACTCCAAAGACTAGAAATTGAACTCCCATTTGACCCAGCTATACCACTCTTGGGAATATACACTGGGAAGCCAAAAACATGCAGCAGACACACCATCCCTATTTTTATGTTCATAGCAGCATTATTCACAATAGCCGGAATCTGGAAACAACCAGAGTGCTCGAGAATCAATGACTGGATAAAGAAACTTTGGTACATCTACACAACGGAATACTATGCAGCTGTTAGGAAAAATGAAGTTATGAAATTTACCTATAAATGGATGTACATGGAGAGAATCATGTTGAGTGAAATTAGTCAGAAGGAGAGAGACAGATATAGAATGATTGCATTTATTTGTATGACATAAATATATATGCATATATATATATATATATATATATATATATATATATATACACACACACACATAATATAATACCAATATCCAAGGTCTGGTGAAAGGTGGATCAGGAAGTCTTATCAAAGGTGGAAATTACCACAAACGTGTGGGAGCAGAGATTAGGTAAGACAGAGAATGGAACAGTGTGCTAATAATTGTTGAAAGTGCTATTACCACATAGAACTAAGCATTAAATGCAGGCAAAAAGATACACATGATAACCTCTAAGTATATATATATATATATAGTAATATATATAGTAATATATATATATATATATATATATATATTACAATCCACAATGTGTAGGAGAAGGAAGGGAGAAAGAGAGAAAAAGAGTAAGAGAGAAAAGAGATAAAGAGGCTGCCATGGAGGCAGGCTAGGGGAGAGGGGAGGGAATCGGGAACATTGGTGGTGAGAAATGCACATTGGTGGAGGGATGGGTGCTGGAACACTGTATGACTGAAACCCAGACATCAACTATTTTGTAATTTTTTATCTCATGGTGGTATAATAAAATATCACTATCACTATCTTCCCGTTCATCATCTATTTGCTAGAGCAGGCACCAGTAATATTTCTATATGTCCTGTTTCATGCTAGTAGAGCCCAAAGGCATCTGCTTGCTACAGGAACAAAATGAGCCTCATACCATTATATTAGGTCGTGGGAATGACCTAATATAATTGTTACTGGTATTTGGCATGTCAAATACTACACGAGCAGTTTATCAGGCTTGCCGTGCGGGAGGCATACTCTTATAGTCACCTCCAAATAAAGCATTAATTGATGAACCGCGACGGCTGCTTGTGGCTGCATGAGCCAGGCTGTTATGTGTTGGTCTGCTGGGGTGGAGTTCTGATGAGAGGTAAGTCCGAATGTGGAAAATGGTGGCCCTCATGGAGTGGGGGGAGGTCGTCTGGCTTGTTGTGAGGCTCTGCTGGGGTGACCGGCCAGGGCTAGAACCTGCCATGCCTCCCGGGCACCTCATGAGCGGCTGGGCACAGAGAGAGCAAGTAGCAGCTCTGCCCCATGTCTGTGAGTCTCTGGATCAGCATACCTGGACCAGATTGAAAAAAATAAAACTGCTCCAGGGTGGGTGTTGATGATCCGGGCTGTGATGGGCTGGTCTGCTGGGTGGAGTTCTGACGAGAGGGAAGTCCGAATGTGGAAAATAGCGGCCCCCATGGAGTGGGGGAGGTAGTCTGGCTTGTTGTGAGGCTCTGCTGGGGTGGCGCGCCAGGGCTAGAACCCGCCATGCCTCCCGGGCGCCTCATGAGCACCCTATTTTTAATAAAATATATTAAAAAAAGTTTGAGTCCATTGAAATTTTCACTAGCCTTGAATGAGGCTCTCTTCCCCACAAACATAGCTATAACAACAGTGCTTTACAGTCTTGCACAAGGGATGTGGGAGTGTTCACACAAGTTCCTCCCATTTTTCTAGGTCCAAAGTTTTTTCCTACTCACATGGGGTAGTTTATCTCCCATCTCACAGACAAAACTGTTAGAAATTTTCATACCTAAGGGTATCTTCCCAGTTTTTTACTGTCTGTTTTGTCCATTTCCACCCACCACCAGTTTGAAATAAGGCAATTTTCACAGATTCTCTGGGATCCAGTATCCTTTTCAGAATTTTGTTCACATTCATATACATCATCGGACTAGAATCCCCCCTCATCTATCACAGTGAGTACAGAAGATATTTTGTTTGTCATTACTGTTTTATTCTGTTGCTTAAAATGGGTAGGGAGGGATAGCACACCACTATGAAACTGATATCATTCTTGCCAAATTATAATGAGCATACTCACTTTAGCAAGTAAGCAAAGGTCCAGCAGTGTCGGGGTTCCACTGGGGTCACCAACAATACCAGGAAGCGAGTTCCCTTCTACCTCCAAAGCCGGCAGAGAATGGATGAAAACTCAGGACTCCGGCGCAGTTTTAAAAGGGCTTTACTATCACAGGTTCCAATATACAACACAAGAGCATGGAAAACTCCAGACTGGGTTCCCAGCTAGGCTCCAGCCACGTGTAGGCCAAGATGGCAGCCAATACTAGTTGAACCCTAGCAGAGAAAGGAGAGCACGGGGAAGCAAAATGCCAAGGAAAGTCAAAAATGGCAAAAAAAGGGGCCAACTCTCTTCCTGCAGCTTATTTTATAGATAAAAATCCACCACAATTTCCTTCCCAGCCAGGCCCATTGTGGGCTGGGCTAACTAGAGATGAATACAGGTAAATAGCTCTTTTGAAATGCAGCATTTTAGGCGGACTTCTGGCTTTTACAAGCACCCAGAGCTGATTCAAAGCCTCCCTAGCAGAGCTGGGAGGGGCTGCAAGCTAAGTGTAGCTGGAAGCTAAGGGCGCCACCAACACAGCAGCAAAGAAAAAGGAAAGCAAAATGAGTAAGGGGATAGATATTGTGGAGAAAAATATATGACCAGTGAAGGCAAAAATGGTACTGCTGATGCTGAACTAGAATTTATAATGCATACTATCATAACCTTAATTTTTTGTTAAAAGTTCATTAAAAGCATAAGTGGCAGGCATGAAACATCCCATTATGAATACGGGCCGGCTAAGTGCAAGGCAAACGCCCTACCCGCTGGACTATCACTCTGACCCCTTACCTGTAGTTTTTATGCAAGAATCTCCAATAATCCTCAAATAAATCTGAAAATAGATAACAAATTTGATGCAAAGAATTATTTGCTGATAATTATACAATCAAAGTTTTTAAAATTTATTTATTTGGGTTTGTAGTCACACTCAGCAATGCTCAGGGTTTACTTCTGGCTCTGAGGTCAGGAATTACTTCTTGCAGTGCTCAGGGGGCCATATCAGATGCTGGTACTCTGACCCAGTAAACAGAATTTTAACACAAATACTTCATTAATACCTTTGACCCTAATTTCTTATTTATTTATTTATTTATTTATTTTGCTTTTTTGGGTCACACCCGGCAAAGCTCAGGGGTTACTCCTGGCTCTGCACTCAGGAATTACTCCTGGCTGTTCTCGGGTGACCATATGGGATGCCCGGTATTGAACCCTGGCCAGCGCAGCCTGGCCGCTGCAAGGTGAACGCACTACCCGCTGGGCTATCGCTCTGGCCCCCTTTGCCCCTAATTTCTCCCAAAACCATTTTTCACAATGAAAGTTATTCTATGGATATCAAAGGAGAGAGAAATTACCACTGAACCTGACTACTAATTGTGAACTAATGGTTAAAGAAATAGAAAATTTCTCCTACATGAGATAGAGTTCTGAAGATTGTTAAATAAGGAAATTATATTTATTAATTTTTAACTCTACATTTCATAAATAAACAACATAAAACATGCTTCATTTTTATTATTGCAACTATGGTGTGGGACAATTGTTATAATTCTTCACATGAGAATTTTGGAACTAATGAATCACAACTCTTCCAAGGTCACAAATTTATATAACTGAATATAGATTTTGTCTTAAGGTTAAACTAATTTCCTTGTTTGCACATATGTTTTACATAATTATATGGTTTGTTATGCATACTGAATGTATATATCAAATGACAATGAACAATGGCAACATTCCAAATTAACTTATTCATTTGCACATTATTCCATCAATAGTTCAAAAACTTAATTATAATTTTGATATGATTTTTTCATAATCCTGAATATGAATTCTTGGGTGAAATATATATATTTTTTCTGATGTTTATAGCTTTACTATCACAGATCTGAATTTGCTGATCTTAGAAAGGATTATCTATGAAATATAATTTGGTTCCTAAAGTCACAGAGCTACCTTAATCTCAAGAGTAAGTATCCTAAAATGCATGTAAAATCCAAATGCTCAATGATTGAGTGCTAGTATGTGAAACCATGATGAAACCAATTCTTTCTTTCAAGAATCATTTGTTCAAATTCATTCTAAGATTAAATGGAGAATATAAATCATTGCACTGCCACTGCTGTCATTTAACTCTCATTTTTTATAAACTCTATGAATGTAAGTTTCTCAGAATTTTTTTACTGCGTTTACTCATAGTTTCCTAATCTTTAGTAGAAGTAGCACAACAAATTCCATATTTGTTAAACCTACATTTCTGAAATACAATTGACTTAATTTATGTTTCTCTTGCCTGACCAAGATATAAAACTGTCTTTCATCATATAAGATATAAGTAACAGTTTAAAAACTGTCAAAAGAACTCTCAAAAATAGTGGAACCAATGATAAATCAGTTCACCCTCCAAGTTTAGAAAACAAGGAAAAAAGTATAAAATAGCACAGTTTTGATGCAATATATTTATTATTATTATTTAATTATACATTAGTTCTAACATGATTTATTTTGTGTTATAAATTATTGAATTTATGTTTCTTGAAATTTATTCTACTTAAAATAATTTGGCACTGAAAAGTTTAATGAAAAAATTCCTATGATTGACCTGCCAAAGAATTTAATGATTCAATTACTAAAATTAAAATATATGAAAAAAGGGTTGAAGAGATATTAGGAAGTTAAAGAATATACCTGATTGGATCCCCTGCTTTGATCCTCCGCATTGTAAATAGTTTCCCAAAATCTGCTAGGAGTATTACCTGAGAACATGCCAGTATTAAGCCCTGAGCCCCTGTCAGGTCTGACAGTAAAACCAGGGCTGGATAGACATTTCTATTATTTATTGGTTTTTCAGTCAAATATGTTTTTCAGCATAATAATTGTCCAAAGTAGATTTTATTAGCTATAAATTGCACATCAATGTTGTTTTAATTGCATAAGATACCTGTTTATGCTGTTTTCCCTTTTTTCAGTCTGGAGAGAAGGAATTTTTCTTGAAGCTAAATATCTTATTGAGGAAAATATTATTTTTAGTTTTTAAATATATATCTTGAAAGAATTTTATAAAAGGTATTTTTAAACAACCTGTTTGGCATAAATAAATTACATATTATAATCATTACTCTAACAGTGATAATACTTCTCTTTCCATTGTTCATTGATTTGCTCGAGTGGGCACCAGTAACATTTCCAAACGCCCTGTCCTGTCACGTGCTAGTGTAGCCCATGGGCATCTGCTCGCTACAGGAAAACGAAGAGCCTCAAACCATTCCTTTAGATCATGGGAATGAGGTCTATAATTTTTACTGGTTTTTGGCATATCAATATGACACTGGTAGCTTGCCAGGTTCTGCTGTGCGGATGGTATACTCTCAGTAGTAGGCTCTCATCTCATTCATTTACTGATGAAGTGTGCATCTGTGCACAGTGGGGAGAGGTAGGCTTTTCTCTTGGTCGGAGCTATGACGAGCCATGGAGTCCGGATGTTGAAAATGTTGGCCCTCATGGTGTGGGGGTTCCTCTGGCTATTTGTGAGACTCTATTGGGGTGACTGGCAGGGCTAGAACCCGCCTTCCCTCCCAGGCACCTCATGATCAGATGAGCACAGGGAGAGCCTGTAGCAGCTCTGCCCCATGTATCTTAGTCCATTTATTAAACAGTGATATCACCAAACTATTTTTAAAGGATAGTTTCTAGGGACCGAGAGATAATATAGTGGGTAAGGTGTTTCCCTTGCATGTGGCCAATCTGGGATCTATCCCTGATATCCCATAAGCTCTCCTGAGCACTACCAGGATTAATTCCTGAGCACAGAGCCAGGAGTAACCTCTGAGCATTGCTCTGTTTGTCCATAAAGCAAAATAAATAAACTTTTGCCCTTAAATATAAATACACACACACACACACACACACACACGTGTGTGTGTGTTTTCATGAATAGTGTCTAAAACTGGAAGTTTTAATATCTGCAAGTTAGATTTTAAATTTTATAAAAACAAACTAGCAGCATAAAAATTTTAAGCTTTGCATTTCAAATGTCACTAGTTAATATATCAGAGGATATTTCCACATATGTAGCAAATGTCTTTCAAGTTATTATTTTAGGAATCCAAATTAATATATTTTAAATAAGTGTTTGATTTTATGATTTTTCAGTTATCACTATCTTCAGCTACACTTGAATTTGAAAATTTAATCTTTTGAAAAGAATTCCTTGCCAACTATTATTATTCTTTTGACATGAATGATATTAAGCTCTGTTATTTCTATTCTGTGCTGTATATTTTTTAAATTCTCAATTTTTTAGTTAACTAAGGCTAATTCTGAATGATAATGATTTGTCAATTGTGATAATATTGTGCTTACTGAAGGAGATAGCTCTTTATTATCTATTGAATTGTCACTATTGTCATTTAACACTTTTTTTCATAAACTGTGTGAATGTAAGTTTCTTGATTTTCTTTTATCATGCTTACTGGTAGTTTTCTAATTTGCAGTAGAAATAACATAACAACCTACTAATTTTATTTTTATCGATATACAGACTCTCTCTCAGGTTTTCTTATACTAATTTAACCATAATTTTCTTAATTCTTTTGGATTATTTTCACAATAGTGTCATTTTATATAAAAAATAATCTCTACTGGACATGTACAAGTCTCTGTGGTGTGAGATGATATCCCAACATCGTTTTGATTTGTACCTCCCTGATTAGTAATGAAGATCATTTTTCATATGCCATTTGCCCTTTAAAATTTCTTCTTTGAGGATGTTTCTGTTCATTTCTTTTCCATATTTTTTGAATGGTGTTGAATTTTATTTTTTATTAAAGTTACATCAGAACTTGATATATCTTGGATATTAGCATTCATTATTAAAAATTATTAAGTGATTGTATATTTGAGATTGTGTGTCAGGATGCTCATCTCTATTCCATTGGTCTGTGGGTCTGTTTTAATTCCAATGCCATGCTGTTTTAAATACTGCTGCTTTGTAGTACAGTTTGAAATTGGGGAATGCGATGTCCCCCGTCTTCTGTTTTCCAAAAAATTTCTTTAACTATTCTTGGAGCTTTTTTTGTTCCATCTAAATTTTATGAACCTTTGATCTGTTTAATGCTTTGGGGAGTAATGCCATGTTGATAATGTTAATACTTCAAAACCGTATGCACAGGTTATCTCTCCATTTCCTCATATCCTCTTTTATTTCTTTCAGTAGCATTATAATAATATCCAGCACCCTTTTATCCTAAAAACTCTATACAAAATGAGAGTTTGTTGGGTGACATACCCTGCTTAGCCTTAGTAAAGAGCTACTCCCTGCCTTTAGGGAATCTCTGGAGAGTCACAATGGGAGTTTGGGAAGAATTGGATTGTTTTCATCATTTTATATGACATAAATATTTTTATCATGAATATTTTGAATCTTGCTTGCCCCAGTTCAATACTCTTCCTACTCCTACAGGTCCCTGCATGGGACATACATGTAGATATTCCAGGAATATTTGGCCATGTTGGATCAACCCATAATGTAATCAGTTTTCTTAGTTCTAAGAGACATGCAAGTGTGCCTCCAGGCATTCTTTCTATAGGTAATGCCAAAGTGAATTATTCTGACAGATTTTGGACCTTAGTAGAATCTAGAGTCTGGAATAAGCTGGCTATATATTCATGGTAAGAAGTATTAATGCCATTCTCTACAAATTACATTCTGAACTGCTTTCTGGTCCAGATGCAACAACACCCCCCAACCACCTGCTCTGCTAGGGAGATGGTATCTCAAGGAGTCAGCTATGGCATTGTGAAGTCAAAGGGCCCACCTGAAGATCTGCATTTCAATAGGGTCATCTACCTGGCTTCCTCTCTAGATAGCCCATCCCAGGATGAGCTGGACTGGACTGGACGCTTTTGGCAGGCAAAATTAGCTAGGAAAAAGGAGAAAGGGCTTTTTGGGGCAATTTTGGTTCCTCTTTTTTTGCCTCTCCTTTTTGCCTAGGATTCTAAACCTACATGTGGCCAAGGCCCAGCTCAGAACCTAAAGTCTGGGGTTTTCCTGTGACTGGATTGTGTACCAGAACGTGAATTACAGTAAAGCCTTTTAAAATTGCACTGCACTCCTGAGTTTTCATCCATTTCCTGTTGACTTCAGAGGTAGAAGGGAACTCTTTTCCTGATATCATTGGAAACCCCAGCAGCTCCCTGACGGGAGTTGAAGGAACTTTCCTCAGTGTAGTCAAAGCCATATGCCTAAGGCAACCAGCAAGCATTGTTTTCATTGGGGAAACACTAAAAATCTTTCCTTAGGATTGGGGACACAACAAGATTGCCCACTCTTGCTGCTACTATTCAATATATTTCTGGAAGTACTGCTAAAGTAGTTAGAGAAGGGAAAGATATTAAGGGCATCAAGATAGGGAAGAGAAGATATCAAGGTCTCACTATTTGCAGATGAGATGATACTATAAAGAAAGAACTCAAAAGTCTCTACCAAAAATCTCAAAACTCTATATCTATATAGTAGAATATTGAGTTACAAAATAAATACCCAAATGTTATGGCTTTTCTATATGCAAATAACTAAAGAGAAAAAAAAGTGATACAAGGAAGCAATAACTGATCACAATTGTGCCTCCGAAAATCAAGTACCACAGAATCAATTTAACTAAGGAATGTTGGGAATGTCCGTTTGTCCAGAAATTTGAAAAATAATATGGACATTCCTCCAAACACTAGAAATTGAGTTCCTATTTGGCCCAACAATACCACATTGGGAATATACATTGGGGTCACAAAAACACACAGCAGAAGCACCATCTGCAATTCTATGTTCATTACAGCACTATTCACAATGGCTAGAATCTGGAAATAATCTGAGAGCTCAAGAAGAGACAAATGGATAAAGCAACTATGGTGCATCTACATAATGGAATAGTAGGCAACATTTAGGAAAAATAGTCATTTGACCCAACACGGGAAACCTCACCTGGCCAATACATGAACAGTCATGAGATTTGCTATAAATAGATGAGCATGCAAAGTATCATGTTGACGGAAATGAGTCAGAACGAAAAGGACAGATATGAACTGACTCCTTTCATTTGTGCAATATAAACTAATAGTATGAGACTAATACTAAACACCAGGTAAAATAGGGGTTCAGGTAATTTATCAATGGTTGGAATCTACCACAAGTGTGTGAGAAGCAGAGAGTAAGTAACATAGAGAAGGGACCAGTTTTACAATAATAGTTGGAAATAGTAATGCTAGACTAGAACTGAATGAAGGATTATATATGATAACACTTATATAGTGTCTATTGCAAACAACAATGCTCAAAATGTGGGGAAGAGAAAGAGATAGAGCAAGAGAAATAGAGAGACAGAGAGATAGAGAGAAGGACAGAGTAGTGAATGAAGGCAAAGAAAAGAGGCCTGTCATAGGCAGGTTTGGGGAGGGAAAACGGGGCCATTAGTATTGGGAAATATGCACTTGTGGAGGGGTGAATGTTGGAACACTGTATGACTAACACTCAATTATGAGCAGCTGTGTAATTGACTCATGCTGATTAAATTAAAATTTTTAAATAATTACTTCTAGAAATGTCACATTGCAGAGATAAAAATTCTGCATCTTCATTTATATTAGTAAAATACCACCACCCAGTGTCATGTTTATTTAAAAATTAGGTACAAATTTTTAAGATATTCAAATAAATTAAGTCAGAGATATTTTTATAGTATGTCTTGACTGTTATTTTGAGATAGCATTAGAATTTATAGTGATAAAATTTTTTATGCTTTTTATGATAAACTCAGAAAGTGTATTCCTTCTCTTCCCATAAAATATATTAATATCCTATGAATATTCATTTTTAGAAAGAAAAATGTAAAAATATTGATTAATTGAGCTAAAATGTTAATATACTATGGAGTATTTTGGAATATTTTGTATCACTGTATCACTGTCTTCCCGTATATCATCTATTTGCTAGAGCGGGCCCCAGTAACATCTCCATATGTCCTGTCTCATGCTAGTAGAGCCAAAGGGCATCTGCTTGCTCCAGGAACATAAAGAGCCTCAATCCATTCTGGAATGAGGTCTATAATTGTTACTGGTATTTGGCATATATAACAAATACAACACGGGTAGCTTGCCAGGCTCTGCCGTGCAGGTAGCATACTCTTGTAGGCATCTCTAAGTCCAGCATTTATTGATGAACCCGGCGCGGCTGCAAGCGGCTGCGTGAGCCAGGCGCTGATAGGCTGGTCTGCTGCGTGGAGGTCTGACGAGAGAGAAGTCCGGATGTGGAAAATGGAGGCCCTCATGGAGTGGGGGTCGCTCTGGCTTGTTGTGAGGCTCTGCTGGGATGGTGGGCCAGGGCTAGAACCCACCATCCCTCCTGGGCGCCTCGTGAGCGGCTGGTCACAGGGAGAGCCAGTAGCAGCTCTGCCCCATGTCTGCGTAGTCTCTGGACCGGCATACCTGAGCCGGATTTAAGAAAGACTGCTGCAGGGTGGAACTCGATGAGCCGGGTGCTGATAGGCTGGTCTGCTGGGTGGAGGTCTGACGAGAGAGAAGTCCGGATGTGGAAAATGGAGGCCCTCATGGAGTGGGGGGGGGGGTCGTCTGGCTTGTTGTGAGCAAGACTTTCAAACAAGTCTTGCTGCTGGGATGGTGGGCCAGGGCTAGAACCCACCATCCCTCCCGGGCGCTCGTGAGCGGCTGGTCACAGGGAGAGCCAGTAGCAGCTCTGCCCCATATCATTTGTATAACAAAGAAAATAAATGAAAAGAAAAATAAATAAAATAAAGAAATGGAGAATAAGACAAGTCTTGGTGTTTGATAATGATTGCCTGTGCTTGTCTTCCCGTTGTTCATTGATTTTCTTGAGTGGGCACCAGTAACAAGTCCATAAGTCCTGTCACGTGCCAGTGTACCCAAGGGCATCTGTTTGCTCCAAGAAAACGAAGAGCCTCAAACCATTCCTTCAGGTTATGGGTATGAGGTCTATAATTGTTACTGGTTTTTGGCATATCAAATACGACAGGGGTAGCTTGCCAGGCCCTGCCTCGTCAGTATTGCCTGTACATAATAGTAAATATGATATGTACTGTGTGTGTGGGAAACTCATCTTTTATTTATTCATCCATCCATCCATCCATCCATCCATCCATCCATCCATCCATCCATCCATCCATCCATCCGTCCAGATCCAGATCCGTCCGTCAGTCCTGGTCCGTCCAAGTCCGTCCGGTCCGGTCCGTCCGCTCCATCCGTCCGATCCGTCCGTCCGTCCGTCCGTCCATCTATCTATCTATCTATCTATCTATCTATCTATCTATCTATCTATCTATCTATCTATCTATCTATCTATCTATCTATCTATCTATCTGTCTGTCTGTCTGTCTGTCTGTCTGTCTGTCTGTCTGTCTGTCTGTCTGTCTGTCTGTCTGTCTGTCTGTCTATCTATCTATCTATCTATCTATCTATCTATCTATCATCTATCTATCATCTATCTATCTAATTTATTCATTTATTATTTATTTATTTATTTATTTACTTGCTTTTTGGGCCACACCCAGCAATGCTCAGGGGTTACTCCTGGCTCTTCACTCAGGAATTACTCCTGATGTGCTCAGAGGTACCATACGGGAAGCCAGGTATCAAACCTGGGATGGTCATGTGTAAGGCAAATGCCGTACCCGCTGTGCTATTGCTCCAGCCCCAGGAAAACTCATCTTGATTCTCAAAAAACATGTCTCTCACTTCCAAAAGCTGCTTTTGGAATTGACAGTTATTTGTAGCATTACAGATTTTTTTTAAATGACAATGACTGTATAGATGCAATGGAAACTTTAATAAAAAATGTTTTCAAACAAGTCTTGCAGTATATTCTCATATAAAAAGAACTTGTGTTCTATTTATATTCCTTTTTATTGTATCATTTATGTTCATTTATTATTGCTGCCTCTTAAAGTTTTTTCCCATACTGAGGGACTTAAACACTACTGATGTACAGTAAGACAGCTTTGTATCTCAGAATTTTTGAATAAGTTTCACTAGCCTAAACTAGGTTTAGTCACAACTGCTTTCTTTTTTTAGAAGCTCTAGGGAGAATCTCTCTTCTTGGTCATTGAAGTGCTTTCGCTACATTTAGTGTTGCATATTTGGAAGGTTAAGGTTCTCTTTCACAGCTGACTCAACTGTGGGTCATTCTCATCTGCTAGGGATGACTCAGACTTGGCTCGTTGTGTTTTGTCTTCAAAGCAGGAAAATCGAACTAGTAAAGAGGCTTTGGAGCTTTTTTTTTTCTTACTCTGGCCCCCTTTTCAGAGAAAAGATTAGTGTTACCTGACTGTCTACCTATTTTAAGTAAACAGAAAGTACCTCCCAGTTGTAACTAAGCTGCTACTGCACCCTGGGTTGTTCAGGCACCCCACAGTGGGCAGTATGGTCTAATAGTTTTCTGTTTCCTTATACATTTTTACTTATTCCTGTCTTTTTTTCTTACAGTTTTGAGAATTGTTTGGAGTCAAGTAATTTTATGACTCTCTCTTTCTTACGAGCAGAATTTCTAGAGTACAGACTTTATTTTATAGAATTTCTGTCCCTATAATCCAGCCCAGCAGTGCTTGTGCTGCAATACAATTCTCAATAACTATGCATCTCCTAGCACATTATGAGGATTGATGCCAGTAAATAATTCATTCTTTTTATATATTTCTATTCATACTTTTTGCTTCTTACTAAGTTTGCTTAGGGATAATCCCCCAAATTTACTTACTGAGATTGCTTGGGAATAATCTCCCAAGCTTTCTCAAAGCCCCTGGTTATATGAAAAAAAAAAATGAAATTCTTTAATCTCCCAAAGGGCCATACATATAAATACTATTTGCTTTGTTTTTACTGAGATATTAATAAAATGTAGTGCAGACACATCCTTAACTTTTTTTATTAAAAAATTCTTTTCTGGTTAAAATTTTATGATACCATGTGGAAAGGAGTTTTCAAAATCATGATGTTCTGGTAGTTTACTTTATTTCTCCCAATTTTTAACTCCTTTTGTACTTTTATAAACTATCACTCACTCCCTTTGTCCAGTAAAAGGAAACAGCAACCTCCAGCTTTTTGTTAAAGTTGAAATACATTCTTCATTTTCTCTTCTGCTTTTAATATGAAATTGTTGAGATGATAATCTTATAAATAGATGAAATTTCATGATCCTGAAATTTCAATTTCTGTGTGAAAATTAGGCTATATGATAACTTAAGATAGTGAATGTTGCACATTGTTTGGTATTGAAGCACAATATAATATTTGTTGAGTATCAGAAAACTAGTAACAGTGAATTTCTGTTGACTAAACATTGACTAAAGTAGTCAAGTTTAAGGGAAGTAATACGATATATTGGTAAGAATAAAATAAGTTTTTTAGGAGCATGTATCAAAGAAAAGAATAATAAGGCCTGTAACAAATCAGGAAAAGCCTACTAAAATATGAGTGAATTTGGATGTTGAGCATACCAGAGAATAAATATTGATTCTCTAACAAGGAAAGAATGATTTATGGGACAAGATCTCGAGAGAGTTATGATGGATGGAAGACAACAGATAAAAGTGATTTTCTTTAAATAGAGTAGTAAATTCTTATAAGTAGAGTAAACACTTGACCCATTTTACGTTGAGTTTGTGCCAATTATTAGTAGCAACAGTCCAGTATTTTATTTTTATAAACCCAAATTAATGAAAGGCAATATATTCATATTTACTTGTATTTAAATATAATATTCATAAAGTATGATACATATAGTTGTACTATTTTCATATTTCATATTCTACCTACTTTCTCAGCCTCTTCTTAATTTTTTTTTCAAATTAAAATATAACATTGGCCAGAAAAAAATATTCATTTATGTATTTATTTACTGCTTGGTAGTACTAGGGATTAACACAAAGCCTAAAATTTGTAAGGCAAGTGCCACCCCTGAGCCACATTCCCAGCCCCTCAGGAAAAAAAAATTAAACATGACACCAGTATAATTGATATACAGAAAAAACTTTGTACAAATCAACAATTCAGTACTATTAAAATGAAATATATTTGTTATACTAATTTTTTAGTATTATATACCTTTGTCTCAAATATGTATTAAGTATAGGTATAGTTTACAAGTACTTAATTCTCTAGAAATCCTAAATATTTAATGATATAGGTATCATTTCCAAGTAAGTTTAGAAATCCTAAATATTTAATATGTTGATTTCATGAATGAAAGGGAAATTACTATTAATCACCAACAGTGAATTGTTGAATAAAACTGCTTTTCTTTCTTTATTTAATAGACAGGAGATACAAAATTAATATATTTAAAAGTTTATAATTGTTGATTGGGAGGTTTTTCTCTGGAAATACTATGATAGGAAACAAGCTAAGCTAAACAATCTAAGCTTCCTAGCACTTTACTTTCTTTTCAATTGAATTCATTTACTTCTCACAATTGATGATTAGTTTATCATTCTGCTTCACCTCCAAAGAAGATATCTCTTTATACTTACTTTCTTTTCTTTTTTTTTTTTAACTCCATACGCCTTTGGGAAACCTAATTTAATGTGCTATATTTTTAAAAAATTGCATCATGTAAATTGCCGAGGATTTTGAATATGAAGAATACAGCAAAAGTAGTTATCACCTTAATATATTTAAGTTTTACTTTATAATTTCTTTTGATATTATATACTCAGAAATAAAGATTTCTTTAAATATTTATCTACATGCCTCATTATAAATAGCTTCTAATTTCGGGAACAGATGAATCACTTGAATCACTTGAATCACTTGAATCCCGTTATTCATGGATTTGCTCGAGTGGGCGCCAGTAACATTTCCATTGGACCCTATCTCGTGCCAATGTAGCCCAATGGCATCTGGTTGATTCAGGAATATGAAGAGTCTCAAACCGTTCCTTCAGAGTCTTTACAAGGAAGTCTGACCATCTTGTAGGTGGGCGGCCACATGATCTTTTGATATCCCCTGGGACCCAGTCCATAACGTCTCTAGTTCAGCGGTTGTCTCAAAATCACATTACATGTCCAGCCCATCTGATTTTCGATGCCTTGGCAAACGAGACAGCGTCCCTGATTCTGGAATAGCGACGGAGGTCAGAATTCGGATTCCTTCTCTCACTTAAGTGAGGCGTGATATTCCAAGCATAGCTCTTTCGATTCCTCTCTGGAAGACCCAAATAGCATTCTCATCCTGCTTTCATAGGGCCCAGGTCTCTGAGGCGTATGTTAATGCAAGGAGAATGGTGGAGTCAAAGAGATGTGCCAGGAGCCGGAGGTTCTTTGTCCTTTTAGCTATTTCTTTGATGGCTTTGAAGGCATTCCATGCCGCTCTCTTCCTCCTGTGCAGCTCAGGTCTTAGGTTGTTCATCATGTTGATTTCTCGACCTAGGTACACATAACTGCTGCATTCAGAGATGTTTGTTCCATTGAGAGTGAATGGGGCCGCATATATTCGGGGAACAGATGATAGTTTAAAATCAGTTTTAATAAAAATAAAATGTTTGAGTTAAAATTTATCATCACTTTAGCCATCTAGGAACAAGCTCAAAATTTTAAAGTGCTGAAACGAATTTCCTATGTGGCTTTACATTGATAGAAAATACACTTTAAATGAATAATACAAGCATTTTTGGACTATAATAAGATAATTGTTTGTTAAGTAAGGATGTTGATTTTAAATATAAAATAAAATCTGCATAAAATAGCTACCAACATATAGAAAAGTTCAACATAGCTTTATGTTGTAATTTTTCAAGTCTTTAATCTTTTATTAAATTGATATTCATATGAAATACTAAAAGCTTTATTTATTGTTGCTTA
Source organism: Cryptotis parvus (assembly GCA_021461705.1). Lineage (NCBI taxonomy): Eukaryota > Metazoa > Chordata > Mammalia > Eulipotyphla > Soricidae > Cryptotis > Cryptotis parvus. The sequence goes on from JAJIBD010002339.1 coordinate 197,133, forward strand.
TAGTAACCTTAAATTTTATAGAGGTGAGCATATAGGAAGAAATATCTTTGAATGAGTTAGAGAAATTCCCTGAGGTCAAAATTAAGAATTGACAAGATTTACATTTAAACCTGAGCATCTAATTCTAAAGTCTCTGCTCTAGCAGAAAAAAAAAAGTACCACCAACAATAGCAACAATAACCACCTAAAAATAAGTGGTCTGCTTTTCTAGATTTCACCTAGAGAATTTCCATTAGGTGTTATTTATGTGGAGAGCCTAAGATTTAGCATTTCAACAAGTTTCAATTGATGATATGAGGATCATTCTTGAAAACCACTACTGTGTATATATGGTAAAAGTTACAATTTTACATATTATTACTTAAACTGATGAGTTAGTATTGGATAACAGTGAACAGAGTATACATAGAAATATAAGAATGCAGTGCTTTTAAGGAAAATTCCTATGAAACATATTGTTTAATATACTAACCTACATTTTTGAAAAAATTGCATATTTGTGCTCTGTGATTATGTTAAGACATTGTTGAGCAAGGTCAATGAAACATATGACATTAACTGCCAATCTTAATGCCTTAGAAAATAGAATCTAGATTCCACTGGGTCAGTGTGTAATTTTCAGAAAAATTATAAGCCTTATTTCAAACTCATTCTTATCTCATACTCACATCACGTGATTGTTGATTGGACTAACTGCATTCATTCTTTTTGTGATTATATAAATTATTCCTACCAAGCAATGAATGTTAAGTGGCAATTCATATTAATTTATTGATAGCAGAGGCCCTTTAGTTTATAGACTTAGATAAATCTCTCCATATGCCACTTCTTTAAGAAATTATTTAGCATCTGCAGCCTTGAAGATCTCTGAAGTAAATGCCATATTGGTAAAAATGACAAGTGGAATACTTCATTTGACCTGAATTTTCTTTTTTGAGTCAGAGTGGAATAATAGAAGAACAGAAGTCAGGCAGGTACAATTTATAATCAGTAATTAAATTACAATAGTAATGATGAACAGAGAATGTATATGTAAGAATCTGTGTTGAAGTTCAGTTTATTGTGGACCATCATAAATGAAATAACTATATGCCCTCTTAAAATTCTTATAGATACTTTTAGGCACCATTATCACTGATGAAAAGAATTAGAAAGTACACTACAATGGAAATACAGTGTTCAACCTTACATGGTCAGCAAACACTGAACTCTTAAACTAATGGAGTGGTGCCATTTTTTGGAAACAGAAGAATGCAACAATTCTGTATCTTTGAAACTTCCTGCATATCGTATTCAATGGCATAAGTAGAAATTAGTTTGGATGAATATACCTTGGGAAAAAATTTAATCTTATTTTCCATGGGTAATTTGATATCAAGTCTAAATTTATGGATACTAGTTTCTATTTTATAATTTTATTCTATTTTAAATTTTATTAGCATAAAATAGTTTTACTTCCTATTACTTCTTTTGAAGGAAAAGTTGTACTATGCATTTCATCTTCAGATAAGGATCTTTAATGTATTTCTTTGCCTGTTTACTTTGTTTTTTCTTTATTAATTAATTTATTTTATTAATTTTATTTAAACACTATGATTTACAAAGTTATATGCAGCACAGTGTATAACTGTATACACTGCATTGTTTCAAACATTTGATATTCCATCAGTAGTCCCACCACCAATGTGCCCTCACCACCACCAAGAACCCTCATTTCCTACTCACCCCCATCTTTATGCCTGCTGCCTTAGCAGGGACTAATTATATTGCTTATAAAAAATATATCTCAAAATTGTATTGTTAAAGTCATGACCGTTTTTACTAGGTGGTTACATGTGAGTTGGACCATTTGTGTTATTGCTTTCACTTACCAAATTTATTAAATGGAGTAAACTTCTGCTCAATTTTTTAGTAAAGATATTCATCTTAATCTATTACAAATGTTCAATACTCAATCCCAAACCCATCACCATTGCAACTACTGACAATTATTTCTAATTTTTCTCTACCTGTGCTTGAGCCTGTCCTAAGCAGACACTCAGTAGTTAATTTTGTATTGTTTGCTATACCTAATTTGCTGATACATGTTCAAGAAATATTTTCTTAGAGGAAAGTTAATGAGGATTATTCAATCAACCGATGGAACAATTGGGCCATTGATCCCTTTAGAAAAGAAATTACTGATATTTTGTAACAGAGTAGGCAAAATACTGTTGTTGGGTGCCTTATGTTTACATGTATAAAATGCAATGTGAAACTGACTTAACAGAATTCTAAAGCTTGAGTGGCTGCAAATGTGGCTATGTAACCTAGGAATTCCAGAGATTGTAACTGAGTTTTTCAACCATGGCCAGTGATGAGATTTCTTTGGCAGCTGAGACAGTTCATGGGCAAACCGCCAGGCCTTCTGGAACTCAGGGAGTTGTGGGGAAGGGCCCCATCCCTAGGTCCATGCAACCTAACGAGTATAGTCACAGAAACCCACATTCCTGGGATTTTCTATGGATTCAATGGATTCACTCATGGGTGGGGACTCGTCCAAGCAGTGGAGTCCGTACCTTTGTAGATAACTTTAAACTGTTCATCTGCTACTTGGTTCGACTTTTAAAAGAAGCTCAAAGAAATTTAGGCAAGGGTTGGGATCTTTGACACTAAAGATCAAAGGTTTGGGCAAAACAACTCCTGATCCTTCAGCCCAGATGATGTTGAGGTGCCCCCTGGGCACGGGCATCTCTTCTGGTGCTAACGACGCCTGCCTTCTGTATTATGAGTACATCATCTATGATATTGCTCAGGTAAATTTGAAGTATCTGCTGAAGCTGAAATTCAGTTTTAAGACATCCATGTGGTGAACAGAGCTGTGACCTAGTCGCTGCCAGCGACTGGTGCAGACTTCGCTGGTGGGCTCCGAGCAGCCTCTCCCTGGTGAATCCCCAGCCGCAGCCTCCTTACAGGGGTTTGACACTATCACATGGTCACATGTTAAATAATTTCTCCAGCTTTCCAAGTCCTTTAAGTTGTTTTTTGGGATGGGGGGTGGTTTGAGGTTCTTTTCCCTGCCAGCCGTCCACGTGACCCTGGTAGTACATCATCAAAATATACTTTGATTTGGTTTAATTTGATTTGGTTTACTAACATTTGTGTGGAATTTTATACAAATGTGCAAAATGTCACGTCTCTGTTCACTACAGGGACTTCTTAAAATTGAATTTCAGCTTCAGCAGATACTTCAGATTTACCTGAGCAATATCATAGATGATGTACTCATAATGCACAACTGACAGCAGACAAAGTTGGGGAGTGGGGGTTTCTGTTCCGTTTCCGTTATTTTTCCCCTTGTGTTCCATTTTTAGTTTTGATTTGGAAAAATGTTAAGCCTTTATTTTAAGGTTAAGAATAAAAACTAATTTCATACTATCTCTGTTTTTTTTTTTTTAATTTCTTGTCATTTCTTTAGCTTTTTTTTTCGATTTCTAGCTTTTTTGTTTATGTTTTTGTTTTTGAGGGATGTGGATGGACACATTCGGAAGGAGGAACAACAATTTCCCCTACTCAGAAACAAAAGTGCTTTTCTTTTCTAAAGGCACTTGAATGTGGAAATTTCAAAATATGCAGTAAGTTTACAATTGCACTTGAGATTCTCAACTTTTCCTATAAGCAATTTTGTCTTCCAAATTAGAACTATATCAGCGATACACCCAAGGGCTAAGGTAATTCTCCATTAAATGGAAATGCCTTCCTGTGAGTTTTTGTGTCTGGTCTGATCTGGTTCATCGCCTTTTTCATGGTAACTAAAACTACAGTTGCTCTCATCTCTTTTATGAAGCTCCATTGTTACAAGAAATTGGCTTCTATATGGATTCTTGAACTTTTTAATATATTATATAGTGTATAAATATTTATATATTATATAAAGTATACTTTATATAAAATATATAATATATTTTAATATATTATATATTGTATCCCACCCCCACGGCAGAGCCTGGCAAGTTACCCATGTTGTATTTGATATGCCAAAAACCAGTATCAGTTAAAGACTTCATTCCGATGACCTGAAGGAATGGTTTGAGTCTCTTCATGTTCCTGGAGTGAGCAGATGCCCTTGGGCTACATTAGCATGTGACAGGATGTATAAAGATGATACTGGTGCCTGCTCAAGCAAATAGATGAGCAACAGGAAGACAAGTGATACAAGATCTTAGTTTTAGTAGATTTCATATCATTCTAATGATGCTATGATAGCATTTTGATTCCTTGACCAGAATCAAAATATATACATTGAATATAAATACCTATGGCAGGAAGAATTACTACATGGTTTTCTAAACTTTGTATGGAATTTTAAGGTAGGAAGGATAAGTGTTAACAAATGAAAGTCCTACAACTTTTCAATAGGTAAACAAATAGCATTTTTTTTCTTTATTATAAAGTGACAGAGATCATCACTGAAAAAGCTTGAGAGATGTAGGTGTAATGTCATAACCACTGCACATGTCATCTCACTCATTATCTAGGCTAGAAGCCAATGTTCTCATAGCAAATGACAGGTTATGAGAACATAATGAGATGTTGAGGCTTACTTCATCTATGATTTCAATTTTCCATCTTTAACATTTAAATTTCTACTCCATAACTGGTATAAATAAAGCATTTGATTTGGAGAGGAAAAATGTCATCCCATACCCAATCTATAAAAAAAAACTACAGAAAATTATCTGAAATGTGTTTGTCCTTTGTATTTGTCCTTTGTACAAATGAATTTGTACATACACTAAGATCAGTTTTACATACTCATTGGAGCTGATCGATTGTATTATGGATTTTGAATGGAAAAAGCAGTAACTTTCACATTACATTTTTAAGATGTATGAAGCAGATGGTAGGAAATAATTCTGATGGTAATTTGGTGGTCAGAAGAATCAATGAGGACCCTCCCTTCCCTTTTTCATTTTATTCCCTTCCCTTTTTCCTTTCCTTTTCCTTTCTTTCCTTTTCCTTTTCCTTCCTTTCCTTTTTTCCTTTTCACTTTTTCTTCCCTTCCCTCCCTCC